>JZKD02S2062095.1:216396-241995 GCA_000966675.3 Picea glauca | reverse complement strand
ATTCAAAATGAAAATGTCTCTTTGGTATATATAGGAGACTAGGAGGTATAATTACAAATAATGGCCTAAAGCCGACATAATTAAAATAACATTACTAATCTAAATTACAACTAATAGCCTAAATCTGACATAAATAAAATAGCATTACTAATCTAATATGCCCCAATTAAGGGGTAATGAGCCAATATTAGGGCTTAACATCCAAGCCTATTTGGTAGGAGGATGTAGCATATCTAGGTGCATTGAGTATGGTTTATATCTCTTCTTGTTTGAATGTTGTATGCTTCCTTTCCTTAGTCTAATTAGCTTTCATTTGCTTTTTTTAAGCTAGTTTAGCTCCAAAACCTAGTTAAGAGCTTTAATTTGCTTGAGGTGATTAATAAACCTGAGGATCCTCCTCACTTTTGTTAGCTCACCACAAGTAAAGGGGTAACCTATTTATTATTTGTTATTTGTTGTGTGCAACATGCATTGAATGTAAAAGTGGGCTTAACTCCATTACACATACTCTCCTTTTAGTTTACTTTCTTTACGCATTAGCTCATATAAAGTTAAAGGGGAACAAATCAAATTTACTTGTTTGTTTCATTTGTTATTTGTTTAGTTATTGTTTTCAAGACCTAAGAGAAATCAACACCAATAAAATAACCTATAATGTTAGGTCATGCATAGTTCATCTCCTAACTCCAATCAACCTAGAGGCCTTGTTTCCCTTCTTATCCATTCATCCTTCTTTGGTTTATTAGGTTTCTCAAAAAAACAAGTGGCAAGTCCAATTGTTTTCCAAGTGACCAAGATTAGGCCTTCCTCTTTGTGGTAGAGTGATGCCTTACTCCAACCATCATACTAATTTTTTGTGACTCCACTAGGGACTTCCCATCAATCCTTCTCATTTTCTAGCAAAGGCTTCCCTCTTCCTTTTTCTTATTTCCCTTTCTTGTCCATGAATATTGATATGTTGTAATTATTGAGCATACGACTCATATTTAATAACTTGTTAGGGTTTTCTTCCTTCATTATTATTTTAATGAGAAGTTGTTAAATGTTATCGAAGACGCAATAAAGTTTAACCACTCACCCAATTATGCAATTCATTATAAATATAAATAGATATCAATGTATCGTATGTGTACATTTTTTACAAAAACAATTATTTTGTATTCTTCGTGGATTGATTTATCGACACTTTTATGTTCTCATATTGTTGGTATTAGAGCATTGCTCATGACCATTTTTTTTTTCTTTTTACTTGAATTCTTTGTGCAAGATTTGCAACCTTTAGAAATTTTCTCCCTCAATATTCAGGTTTCTGCAGCCTCTCAAAGCTCTTTGCTATCTCACTAGTCTAGCTTGAGAATCCCTCATTGTCTCCTAGACCGATCTAGCCAAAGGACCCATAATTGCCTCCTAGATCCCCTATGCATTATTATGCACCAAACAACCAAAATAGTATAAAGAGAGAGAGAGAAGTAACTCCACACCTTGATAAAGAGAGAATAATGAATGTGAAGCCTATTCGAGGGGGAAACCTCCTTTTGTAATAGAATAAATGTACAAGATGAGATGATCCTAAAACTAGGTCTACTTAGTATATACATGCCATACAACATATACTAAAATAACTTGAAAATATAAAGAGAATAGATATAAGAATTTAAAGATAAGCCTCTTTGAGGAGACAACCTCCTTTTACAATCTGACAAATGTACAAGAATAAGATGATATGCTCTAAAACTAGATCTCCTTAGTATATATATAGGAGACAAAGGGTATTGTTATCACAAAATCTAGCACTTGTGCAAAGCCTTCACAAGATGCTTGATCGTTCTTTTTAGCGAAGGACATAGATCCAACACACAGGAGGCTTCCCCAACAACTTCAAGGGATCCTATAGCAAACTAGAAGCAAGTCTATGGCCCCCTATATTGGTTGCTTAACTAGGGTTGAGTTAAGGGAAAGGTAAATTACGTAAGGTAAGTTGATTGTTTGTGTGTCGGACTTTTGGCGAGACAATCAATGATATTATCTAAGCTAAGAAAATGAATTAAATTCCCCAGAACACTAGCTATCAAATGAAAAAGAAAAATTGAAATATACTTGCAAGGAAAATCTAGATGTTTAATCATATAACAAGTTTATAACAACAACAATGTATTAGCTCTAAAACCAACAAGAAAGTGAATGAAGACATGCTAAATAACAATGGAAGTATTTGTAAACTATTCACCAATGATCGCATGAAATAAACAACATCAAACCATGTTAGTTGAGTACAATATAATAAGCCCTAATGGCTGAAAATGCAGTAATGAATATGTTAGGTGATGAATCTAGGTTAAGATGCACAATGTCAAGCTAGAGAATGATAGTAAATGAATATGCAAATGAAAAGGTCCTAAACTAACACCATGCGTTGAGAGAGAGAGAGAATTTTAAATTAAAGCTTTATCACTTGCAATAGACAAACTAGTGTCGTCTCTAGTCCTTGGGAAAATGGAGTTAATGCAACAAAATTCTATGCAACAAACTGTTAGGATCATGAGAAGACCTAAAGATCAAACCCTGGGACTATACCATCATAGGCCTAAGAAGGAAATCCTAGAGTTTATACAATCATAAACCATAGGTGTTGTCCCAATCTTCTAAGTCATTTAACAAGAAAGTCAAATGGAAAGAGACTAAACCCTAAGATTTATACAATCATAAACCCTATATTTCAACCAATGAGAGCAAGGTTGGGGGGATATACAATCATAATCCCTAACTTGACCCTACATGATTTAACAAATGATGATGGACACATAAGGGAGGAGGATGGAGAATCTTAATCCTTCCTTAGGGTTTCAACAAAATTATTCAATGAAACAATGATAACATGCAACTATTACCACTTTAATAGAGAATCCACCAAAATATACCAAGAATAAAAACTTAAAATTGAAAAGAGCACTTACTAGCCAAGTCGCTATGCATGAGCAAACCTTAGCTTCATGAAAAATCCACCATAACAAGAGAAAGCATCCACAATGTTACTCTAAAAGTGCACATAAGAGTTCCATGGTGAGAAAAGAAGAGAGGAAGACAAATATTAATTAATCTCCATAATTGGTGAGTTGTGATTTACAAATGGGGAAATGCTAGCCTTTAAATATGAGGAAACCCTAGCACTATAACCCTAAAAAAACCCTAAAACATAAAATTTCCATGATACAAGTTGGATAGGTCATGGTCGACCCCTAAATTAGCCTCAAACAATAATAAACATGTTGATACACCAAAACATCCCTTCAAAAGTGATATGTGTGAGTGTAGGTGATGTCATGCTCTAGAAGGGTGCAAGGGCCTCCAAAGGCCATGTCTCTTCATCAAAAGGTGCAAAACATGGTGAAAGGTCACACCTCCTCATCAAAGGTCACATCTTAAAGGGCCCCAACTCATCATCAAAATGGATGTCCCAGTGGTAGGTCACCCCCACCATCCTAAAATCATCATAACACATGACATCATCATCAATGTGGTCAATGTCCAAGGTCGAAAAGGTCAATGTCCAAGCACAAAGGAGGGTGCATCATCTCTCTAAGGGGTGTCCAATCATCTCCAAGTGCAAAATCCTTGAATCAAATCCTAATGTGGCTCTGGGGTGCATTGTCCAGAGTGTGGGCTTCATGCCCATCTGATAACCAATCTGACCATATCTACAATATATAAGCTCATTTATCCATAGTCCAAGGTCCAAGGGGTATGAGAAGGTGTCCCAGGGTGTGTCTAGTCATCACAAGGCCCAATGCCCTGCATAAAGTGTGCAACGTCCTCTGAATGGAGCACAACATCATGGGTGTCATCATAAAAACATCCTCAAAAGGACCATGTCAAGGTGCATAATGACCAAACAAGGCCTACGAAATCAGGTAAAACCAACAAATACAAGATACCATAGCCATTATAATCATACAAAGTAAGCCATTACTCAATACTAAAGTCAAATAAGCAATTCACATTAGGCATCTTCTTCAAACTTCACATTAGCTCAAGAATTTATGAAATTTTCCAAGTATAGGTATGGAAGGACCATCAAAAAACCCTATTAGGTGTGCTAGTACATAGGTTGAGGGATATTTCACAAGAAAACCTATCAAAGTGCAAGTATGATGGATGAAATAGTTAGGGTCACTTCATGGTGATAGAGTCATTAACATGTAAGGTACAATTCTCGGTTTGTCTCCATGAGCACCTTTGTAGAGGGAGTACTTGTTGCTTGAGATACCCTTTCATTGGTAGTGTGTGTATTCCAAACCCCTTTTCTTGCCTTTTGATGTTCTTTTATTTGTTTTCAAGTCCCCTTTTCAAGTTTCAAGTGCTTTATTATTTCTTTTCTTTTCTTATTGGGATTAAGTCCTTTTAATTGATACACATTCAATGCATTAAGACTAGGGGCGATCACCTCATAGTAAGGGGGTAGAGCTCAAGCTATCCTTTTGGATTTTGACTTGGTCATTTATTATTCCATCCTTTCTTCTTTCTTTTATAACATTCTTTCATTTTCTTATTCATTTTTTAGCAGCTGCAATAACCTCGATATTCTAGCACTTCTTTCATAGGATAATGAACCATGGGCCTTTTTGGTGTACATGTAACAACCATTACTGAAGTTTAGTACACTTAGGAAGATAAAAAGTATTAAGTATGGGAGGATTGATACGTTTCCCCTATCAAAGCCTCTCAGTAGTACCCATGTTCCCTGAGAGTGACAACACTAGACTAGGACACAAATGATGGCCACCAAGGTGAAACAAGGCAAAATGCATAACTTCAAAGCTTATGATTCATTATCTGACTTCAACCCATGATCCTCACCTAAATGCTTAATGCATTAAATGTGACACTTTATATGAACCAATGACTAATGCACCTCATAATGTGTTGGACCGCCATCATTCGATGAAAAATGTTGATCAGGCATGATAAGTTGAGTTAAATGAGACGAGAGGTATCTGAGGGGTTGCAATCTGTGGAGAGTATTGATCATCATCATCATCATCATCATCAGGATCATTATCTTCATTGTGGTCCATGAGACATGATCTCCTCTAGTTACCCTTGGGTGAGAAGGGGGTAGCAGGTACAATTGCAATTCAAGGGTCTAGTTGACAACACTAATATAACAATATAAATATAACTCGTTATCCAAGGCTTTACATGGGGTTTTATGAATAACATGGGGCTTTGTCTAGGGATTAACATGTCTCTCCCCTTCAAGCAAGTGTTGTCCTCAACACTTGACTAACCGTGGGTGTTTTTGCATCAATAACTCATCCTCCCATGTTACCTCCTCCACTGGTAGGTTCTTCCATTTGATGAGGTACTCAGTAATTGCTTGATTCCCCAATTGCTTAAACCTTGTTTCAAGGATTGTTTATGGTTCTAGTATGATTTCCCCTTCTTCATTGATCTATAGTAGAATAGTTTGAACTGGAATCTTGTCACTGATGACCTTATTTAACCAATAAAATTGGAAGATTGGATGTACAGGTGAGGATGGAGGCAACTCCAATTTGTAATCAATGCTTCTAATCCTTTGTAACACCTTACAGGGGCCATAATACACAGGTGTTAATTTATTTTTCTTATTTTGTTGTTCAAGGGACATCTGTTTGTATGGTTGTAGCATAAAAAATACCCAATCCACCATTTCAAATCTCCTTTCACTGCGATGTTGATATGCTTATTTTTTCATCTTATTATGTGCTATAACCAAGTTGTCCTTCAATAGTTTGAGAACCTCTTGTTGGTGCCCTACATGGTCCTCCACTGCTTGAACCTTTGCATTCACTTTCAAGGGTGATGTGATGGATGGAGGATGACATCCATAAAGTGCCATAAATGAGGACATTTTTTGTGAAGTATGGGAGGATGTGTTGTACCACCATTATGCCAACGACAACCACTTGACCCATTGTGTTTTTTTATCAGATGCAAAGAAATGAAGATATCCTTCTAGACATTTATCCACAATATTAGTTTGCACATCGGATTGAGCATGGTAAGATGAGCTATGAGCCAATTGATGACCCAAACAAGAAAACAAGTCAGTCCAAAAAATTATCGTGCAAAATTGGATCTTTGTCATTTACAATAATCTTGGGAATTCCATGTATCTTTTGAATCATTTCCGTGAATGTTGCAGCTAATATACTTGTTTTAAGAGAATGAGAAAGAGATTAAAAAACATGCATACTTTGTCAATTGATCCACTACTACCATGATGACATTCGTTCCTTCATATTTGGGTAAAACTGTAATAAAATCCATTGAAACTTCTTTCCAATGTTGACTTGGTATAGCTAATGGTTATAGTAGTCACGGGGTCTTGATTGTCTCTCTCCCTTATTCTGTTGGCAAACCACACATTCAACCACAAAATTTTCAACAATAGTTTTAAGACCTTCCCAGAAAAAATGATTCTTGATCCTTTGGTAAGTTTTTAAGAACCCTGAATGTTCTCCTATAGGAGAAGTTCTCAATTCCAAAAGGACCTTTTGTATGAGTTGAGAATTATTGCATAAATATATGTGATCTTGATTCTACAACAAATCATTCTTCCATACAAATTTATCTAATGCACTCGGGTCCTCTTGTAGTTGTTGAATGATTTTGCATACCTTCTGATCTTTCTTCCATTCTATCCTTGCTTCTTTCACCCAATCAAATTGTGGAATAAAAAAATTACATAGTAAACCCTCAGTTTCTTCTTCTTTCCTTGAAAGTGCATCTGCCATCATCATATGTTTTTTTTTTTTTGTAGATAATTTCAAATTCATAACCTAGCATCTTTGTAACCCATTTTTGTTGTTCTTATGAAGATAATCATTACTCTAAGAAGTACTTCAAGCTATTACCATCTGTTTTTACTTTGAAGTGTCTCCCTATTAGGTAAGGGCACTATTTCTTAAGTGCATGTAGTATGGCCAACATTTATTTTTCATAAATGGGTTTGAGTAAGTTCTTCCCTTTAAGTTGGTTGCTCTCAAAGGCAATGGGCCTTTCTTCTTGCATTAAAACTGCATCACTGCCATGGTCTAAGGCATCACACTCCACATTAAAGGTTTTTGGTGAAGTTAGGCGTACCCAAGACATGATTTGTACACATAACATCCTTAAGTTTTTTCAAAAGTTTCAGTTGCTTCTTGGGTCCAAGAAAATGCTTCCTTCTTTAATATTGTTTTAGAGGTGTAACTATTTGACCACAATTCTTGAAAAAAATGTGGTAATAACCTCTCAATCCCGAGAATCCTCTAAGTTTCTTCAAGGTTTTAGGGATTGGCCATTCCATTGTAGCTTTAATTTTGTTAGGGTCCACTTTGACACATCCCTAAGAATTATTGAACCCCAAAGGCATACTCGGAAGGATTTGCATACAGTTGTTGCTCTTCTAATAGTTTTAAGACCATATCAACATGTTGTACATGCTCTTCCCAGTATTTGATATAGATTAGTATGCCATCAAAAAATACTAACAAAAATTTTCCAAGGAATAGTTTGAAATTAGAATTCATCAAGATTTGAAATGTTGAAGGTGCATTAGTAATGGCCAAATTGCATAACTAAAAATGCATAATGACCTTCACGTGTTCTAAATACTATTTTGGGAATGTCTTCTTGCCTCACTATGATTTGATGATATCCCGAATGGAGATCCTGTTGAACTTATGCTTATACTAAGAGAGGGGGGTGAATCAATATAAGATGATTTTTACTCTATTTAACCATTCATCAATCATTCATTAGTTGAGAAACAATAATCACATATAAACTCAAATCATAATGCACAAAGTTTAACATGGAAACCCAATCAAGAGAAAACCATAAACTTATCTTTATAAATGTTTGTAGGCACAAACCTATTATTACGAAGATTGTAGGCACTGACCTACTATTGCAAAGATTGTAGGCACCAACCTACTAGAGACACCAATCTCCTTAACTAAGCACCAACTCAGCAAGATGTAGGCACCAACCTATTGGAGACACCAATCTCCTCAACTGAGCACCAACTCAACAAAATGTAGGAACCAACCTACTGGAGACACCAATCTCCTCAATTAAGCACCAACTCAATAATATACGTGTAGACTCCAATCAAATATCTTGAAACACAGAGTACTTTTAAATTCACATGCATGCTTCGTTCCATAGACAATTCTTCAAACCCTAGCAAGCCTCATAACATCATTCATTTAATGTAATCATTGACGAAAAGATCCACTGACGACAACATCCACTAACAGAAACATCCACTGATGACATCACAACCTCAAAACAATTCACATGGTAGCATCACAGACCTTCGGTCCTTCATAGCACACCTTGAGAATAAGAAAGACCTCAAGAGAATGCCTTAGACCTCTTTTGCACACCTTTAGATCCCAGAAAGACACCCCAACACCTTTAGTGCACCTCATATCACTTATGCACACCTCAAACTTGATCTCTTGCTTGGTTGCACTACAAATGTGAAAATCTATCCTATATTTATAGTAATTTTGTCCCCACTTTCAGGGCCAACTTGTAAAAACTAGCTAAGACGGCCTCAATTTTTTGGCTAGGTTGTTGGACAAAAAAAATCATATCTCCTCATTCCTAAGGAGTTATAAGGAATGCCATATACCGTTGGAAAGGTATCAGAATAAGCTTTCCAAACGTATAAATTTGCTCCCATTTGAGCTAGGTGTGTAGGGTAAAAATTCCTTCAAAGATAGGGTATCCAAATTGATCATCAAAAATCCAAAGGTAATACTTTCAACAATCTCCATCTTGCAATCTTTATCTTGGACATCTACAGGCTCCCCTATATTTGACATTAATGACAACAATGTTTCCAACAATCTCCCCCTTTGTCATTGATGGGAACCCTTAGTCAATTTTGATATTACCTCTTTCTACAACTTCTCACTTCGTTTGCAACTTCTCCCCCTTTTACATCAATGGCAAAGGGCTACTCCCCTTGAGTTTGTGTTTCTTTTTACTGACGAGATGAGCGAGATATGACTCCAATACAACATTTTTATCCTTTTAATTTATGGAGTATGTATATATCTTTTGAGGTTATGTTTTCGTTTGCCACTAATCTTCCTGAAGTTGTTTTCCTGATCTCACACCCTTTAGAATGAAATGTGAGGTTGTAGCCTTGATCACATAATTGGTTGAAACTTATAAGATTATGCTTTAACCTTTCAACATACAAGACATCATGTGTCTTAGTCTTTCCATTATCAAGAATAACAATACCTTTTCCAACTATGCTTGCAGAAGACTTATCTCCAAAAGTAACATTGCCTCCTTTTTCTTCCTTCAAGGTGAGAGACTTGGTTTGGTCCCATGTCACATGTTTTGAACATCCATTATCAATGTACCATTGGTTCCCTTCATTTTGAGCATAAGTGCAAGTCCACATGCTTCCTTATTCAATTCTTCTTGCTTCCTTTTCCACACCCTAGTGTATTCTTCTCTATGCTTGGTAAGACCATCTTCTTCCTTGTTTTGTTTATGAGACTTTATTATTTTGCTTCTATAGTCATGTTCTATGTTCCCATAATTATTGCACTTATAACATTCAATATCAAGTAGAGGAGCAAATGAATTGTAGTTTTTGTTAGCAAACCCATGTGAACTTCTAGTTTTGTTACTTGCATAATCATCCTTTGAAGTTTTGTAAGAACCTCTATTTCTATCTCTCACGTGATCACTTCTTGCAAGAAAAACAATACCCAAGAAAGATATTTCGGTATTGGTTTGTGAAAGGTCTTCATGGGGGAACAACTCTTCTGAACTCATTCTTGTTGTTCTTGTGAGGAGAGTTGGTTTTTTTTTTGTCATCATTTCCTTTCTTGTTGTTGCTTTCATTGTTGGTGGAGCCTTTGAGAATATTAGCATAGCTTTTAGGCTTTTCTTCATTTTATTTTTCTAATCACTTTGTGACTTTAATGCTTGCATCTCCCTTTGTGGTCTTTCATTTATCGTCGTATCCGAGACCCTGTTTTGATGAATGGTGATCTTTGACAACTGAGAATATTATCTAAGATTTTAGTATTCCTTCTAAACTTCAAGCTTCTATTCAATTGATCAGTTGTTTTCTATAGTTCCTTTCTTAAGGAAACTATTTTAACTTATAGCTTAATGTGATTTTCTTCATTTTCTTTCAGTTACCTTCTCACACTTCTTCTATCCTCTTTGCCTCTTCTAGTTGAGTCTTCAGTATAATAACTATCTTCTTTGTTTCTTCAAGATCATGATCCTTCTTTTCAGGTTTTTGCAATTGCTTGTTTTACTTCATATTATCTTCCCTGAGTCTGTCCATTTCTTCTAAGGCACTAACAAGTTCTGCTTCAAGATTCACTTCCCCATCAATGTCTCCTTCTTATGAATATGGATTTTCTTTCTAATTATCTTCATTTTCTTCAGTGATGGGTTTTGTTTCCATGGTAATGGATATATATTCTACTTTATCATCACTATCTTCATTTTCTTTGAATTTTCCAGATCCTCCTTTTATCTTTCTCACAACTTGTGCTTCTTCTATCTCTGACTCACAACACGAATAATCATAGGATCTCTCTTCATAAATATTTTGTAGCTTGTCCCAAATCTATTTAGCTGTAGTACACTTCATTACCTTGACAATCTCAAAATCTGGTAAGCCACTCAAGATGACCTCTATTGATTTTTCATTGTTTTCGCTTTACTCCTTCCCAACTTTATTTGTATAACTTGTTGTGATTGATTCCCAAATACCAAACCCATGGTCCTACAAATATATCCTCATTCTTATACTCCATGTTGCATAGTTTGTTCCATCGAACAAAGGAGCTCTATTTGTAGGGAGACCTTCCTTACAATCCATATGTGTTCAAGATCTGCCTTCCAATGGTTAAATTGTTTATGAAGGAACTTCGATCTGATACCAATTGTTGAACTTATGCTTATATTGAGAGGGGGGGGGGGGTGAATCAATATAAGATACTTTTTACTTTATTTAACCATTCATCAATCATTCATTAGCCGAGAAAAAATGATCACATATAAACTCAAATCATAATGCACATAGTTTAACATGGAAACCCAATCAAGAGAAAACCGTAAACTTATGTTTATAAATGTCTGTAGGCACCAATATACTATTACAAACATTGTAGGCACCAACCTATTGGAGACACCAATCTCCTTAACTTAGCACCAACCAATTAAGGCACCAATCTCCTTAATTGTGCAATTATACCATGGTGTCTCTTTTTGAGTAATTTTGTCATGTTGTTAGAGCTTATCACTTTAGAGGGTTTCCCTTGGATACCTCTAAGCTCAATTTCCTTACCTTGTGAGGAAAATCTTATGAAAGGATCATGAAAATTATGGGCCATTGTTCCTAATGATTGTAACCATTGGACCCCTAATACATCATCAACACCACCCATTTGGATTGCAATCATGGGACTATCCAATAAATACTCCCCCATATTGAGTTAATACTATGGCACTTCCCTGAACAATTTATGGTGCCTCCATCTGCAATCATTACTTGAAACTCTAGTGCTGGAAATACAAATCAATTGAGAAGTTTTGTTAATTTGTAATTGATGAAGTTATGGGTACTACTAGAATCAATCAACATTGTTACCTTTTTCTTTTTTATATATCCTTCTATCTCAATGGTTTTTAGAGTATTGATTCCGACCAATGCATGACAATATATCATTGAAGTAGTCTCTTTTAGTTCTAGATCTTGTGATGGTTCCAATTCTCGATCTTCTTCCTCTCCAAGTTCTATGTAGAATAATTTATTCTCACTGCATTTATGCCCCTTACTAAACCTGTTGTCCCAATTGAAACATAGTCCCTTTTCACTTCTTTCATCCATTTGTTGAGATGTCAAAGTTGTCGTTCGAGTGAGGTTAGGAGAGGGAACATGGTTCTCTCTATAGTTGTTTGTGACCACTCTTCTAGTAGCCATATTTTTACTTTAAACTTTCCTTTATAGTCTAAAGGCATGCTCTAGGGGTTTAGGTTCCAATAGATGCACCTCATGTTGGATGATCTCATTTAAATTTCCCATAAAGAGATCCAACAAATTATCCTCTGAAATGTTTTTTACCCTTAGGCTTAGTTTTTGAAATTGTTGAATGTGTTCTGTAATTGGACCTCTTAGTCGAATATTTATCAACTGACCAAAGAATGTGTTGCTCTTAATATCCCCATAATGTGCTATCAATTCATCCGTAAAATTGGACCAAGAGACAACATAATCCTTTTTTCTTTCAGAAAGCCATCGATACCAAACAAATTGATCATTTTATAAATACAAGGATGCAAGATTTACCTTTTGCAAGGTTGGCACTTGGTGTAGATCAAAAAATTGCTCCATCTAGAAAATGTCCATGTTATAGGATCTTTGTCATCAAACTTCCTCATATCAATTTTGGGAATTAAGTAGTTCCTTGGTGCTGCATTGAACCCCTGATGATGTGGATCTTGAAGTGATGAATAATCATGAATATGGGAGTCAATATCTATTTCATCTACATTGTCATGATTTCCTTGAGTCTTGTTGATACTAGACAAATTGACCATTTTATAAATACAAGGATGCAAGAGTTACCTTTTGCAAGGTTGGCACTTGGTGTAGATCAAAGAATTGCTCCATTTGGAATGTCCATGTTATAGGATCTTTTCCATCAAACTTACTCATATCAATTTTGGGAATTAAGTAGTTCCTTGGTGTTGCATTGAACCCCCGATGATGTGGATCTTGAAGTGATGAATAATCATGATTATGGGAGTCAATCTCTATTTCCTCTACATTGTCATGATTTCCTTGCATCTTGATATATCCTTTAAGTAGTCTCTCATCTAGGGTATGTAAGAACATGGCATACATGGACTTTTGCCATTCTTCCATCTTCTTTTCCATATGTTCACGATTTTCATCTATCTTCTTTTCCATATGTTCACAATTTTCATCCATATTCTTTATCTTATGTTTCCTATTTTTGTCCATCTTCTTTTCCACCTCTTCAATCGGGTGAAAAATGTATTCGCTTTCTTCTCGAGTCGTGGTTGATCTCTCTTGAGATTTAGTTGGGGGAGTAAATTTTGGAGCACCCTTTGAATCCATGCGAGAAAATAACATTTTTTCTCTTGTTCTTCTTTATCACAAATCTAGAATCACCAAAAATAGATCTTCCAATCAAATTTTATGCCAATTGTAAGTTATGTACCTTTCAAACCCTAATTTGGAGAATCTCTAGATGGCTCACACACACACACACACATGAGCCTTCTGAGTTTGAAATATTGGCCTATAGTACTCTTATATGACTTCTTATACTCCTGTAAATTTCACAGTTGGTGACTTCACTGAAAAATGTTATAGCAAAAATGCCAAAATGACATGTTTAAGAATAATTTCAGAACTAGTAAAAAACCATAACTTCTACAAGATATATCTCATAAACTATATTGGGTCAAAATTTGAAATTTTTTTCCACATGTAATTCGCTGTGTCTCCTCAATATTATGAAAATTTCAAAGTCTAAAACTTCACCAAAAATAGGTTACAACGAAAATTCAAAGATGACTCTTTTAAAACTAATTTCAGGATTAGTCACAAACCCTGTTTTCCATAGACTATATCTCTGAAAGTATAACGAAATAGAATCTAAAATTTTGACCACTTATAATATGACATTTCTCCTCGGTATCTACAAAATTTCATAGTCTGAAACTTCCGAACAAAGAGTTATAGCGGAAATTCCAATATCACTCGTTTAAAACTGATTTTAGGATTAATCACAAACCTATCTTCCATAGAGTATATCTATGAAATTATAACGAACGAGAACTTCAAAATTTTACCACCTATGCCCTGATATTTCTCCTCGGTCTTGTCAAATTTTGTTATCTAAAACATCCCCAAACAAAATTAATAGTGAAAATTACAAGATGTCTTGATTGAGGGAGCACAAACCTAGGATCGTAGGCTTGTAAATTTAAACCTTGTACAATAAACTACTACAAATGGATTCTTAGGAAAAAAAATGATACAATGGCCCACACACACATTACATAGATATTTTACCCTGGAAACCCAAACAGGGAAAACCGACAACCTGTTTAGAGCCACATCTCTAATCTTTTATTCATCATCTCTCTTCATTGTTTTGGATGCCATGTATATATATGATCTCATGGCATCCAAAACCCCTAATCCATTGACCCAGATTAGTCAACAACCCTAATTCCTTAACGGAATTAGAAAAGCATCGGTGAAAACCATGTGCCAAAAAATCGTTAAAAACGAATGCAAAAACCACCAATTTTTTTTTGGAGGGGCACTGCCCCAGAAACCCCCTCTAACCCCCTCATGCGCCTGAGACAAAGCGAACACTAGGTTTGGTTGTGCAAAGAATATAACACATACCCAACATTGTCCCACTCGTTGTTTTCTTTGCATGCATCGGGTTACATAGTTAGATAGTCAACAATCTAGGGCAACAATGCCCATAAAGCCTCTACACCAAGAGAACTTCTCAATGTTCACATGTTTTGTTAATGAATCTACAACATTCTTCAAAGTTTCCACCTTCATCAACAACACCTTCTTTTCTTCAACCATATCTCTCACAAATTGATACTGAACATCAATACGCTTTGTCTTTGAATGATAAGTCAGGTTTTTCGCCACAAAGATTGCACTCTGACTATCACAATCTATCCTTACAACATGTTTTACCAACCCAATATGTGAACACAATCTCTATAACCATACTGCTTCCTTGCTTGCATGAGTGGTTTTCAAGCATTCAACTTTTGTAGTTCAAAGTGCCACTATAAACTATCTTTTGCTCATCCAACTGATTGCTCCTTCAAATAGGTTAAACACATACTCACTTGTAGATCTTATGCGATTAAGATCTCTAGCCTAGTCTGCATCAACAAACCCATGTATGTCCAAAACTCTATCTAGTTCCGGTCTTCCTTGGTAGCACAATCCATAACTAGTAGTGCCACACAAATACTTGGAAACCCTCTTTACTATTGTCCAATGCTCCTTCCTTGGTTTTGACATATACCTGCTCAAAACTCCCATTATATGTGAAATGTTCGATCTAGTACATACCATTTCATACATCAAACTGTCAACCACACTAGCATACAGAACACGAGACATGTCCTCTTCCTCTTCTTGTGTCTTGGGACACTGATCCGTAGATAACTTTACATCTACAAGAATAGAAATACTGAACGATTTACATTCCTGCATATTAAACCTCTGCAACAATGTCTCAACATATTTCCTCTGATTTAACCAAAGTTTCATGTTTGTTCAATTTCTTTTAATTTCCATAACCAAAATGAAATTTGCAGAACCAAAATTCTTCATGTCAGATTTAGAGGACAACTGGGTTTTCACATCCTGGATAATCTCCTTGTCATTTCCCATCAACAACATATTATCCATTTACAAGACCAAAGAAATAAAATGATCAATGATTAATTTGAAATACACACAATGATCCGCTTTGATTTTTGTGAAGCCAAGTCCCAACATATAAGTATCAAATTTTTGATACCACGTTCTTAGTGTTTGGTTTAATCCATAGAAAGACTTTTTAATCTTGCATACATGCTCTTTCTTTCCCTTCAAATCAAATCCTTTTGGCTTCTTCATGCAGATTTCTTCTTCCAGATCCCCATGTAGGAATGTTGTCTTCACATCCATTTGTTCTACTTCAAAATAAAAAGTAACAATAATAGATAAAATAAATCTAATTGATGTTAACTTGACAACAAGAGAAAAAATCTCACCGAAGTCAATTCCCTTTACCTAGGAATAATTGTTTGCTACTAACCGAGCTTTGTATTTCTCCACTTTTCCTTATGCATTCAACTTCATCTTAAGCCCCTATTTGTTGCCAACATGATTTCTTCCAGTTGGAAACTCCACTAGATCCCAAACCTCATGCTTATCCAATGCTGCCATTTCTTCCACCATGGCCTTTTTCAAGAGTTTTCCATCCTTTGAATCCACTGCCTCCCTAAGAGTTCTAGGATCATCATCAACAATGGACAAAGAAAAATTTGAATGAAAATCGGGTGGAGTATATCTTTCCGGTTGTCTTCTTTCCTGAATCAATCACCTCAATACTAGATTATGAGACTCTTCTTCTTCTTATTCATGTTCTTTTATAGAGTCTGATTCATTATCCTTCAATTCAAATTCTATTTTCTCTGGTTCTTCTTCCCTTGGTAGGACTTCCTATTTGACAACATATTTGATTTCTCTAAATACCACATCTTGACTATACACTACCTTTTTAGTTTACGAGTTCCAAATCTTATAATTTTTTCAGACCATCTTCGTACCCAACAAAGATACACTTTTCAACCTTTTTATCTAGCTTACTCTTGTTTTCCTTTGAAACGTGAACGTAGGCACCATAACCAAATATCTAGAGATGTGTGAGAGAGGGTTTCTTACCAGTCCATACCTCGTGTGCAGTATTTTCATCTAGTGTTGATGAGGGTGATCGATTGACTAGGCAACGTGCAATACCCACTGCCTCTACCCATAATTCTTGTCCTAACCTAGCACCAGTAAGCATGCACATTATCTTTTCCATCAACATCATGTTCATCCTTTTTGCAACTCCATTCTACTGAGGTGTATATGGAACAATATTTTGTGTTTCTATAATGCACTTCTTACATAATTCTTCGAATTCATTTCCGCATAATTCTCCACCATTATCTACCCTCAACACATTAATTCTCTTCTCTGTATAATTCTCCACAAGAGCCTTAAACTCTGAATTTGTCAAAGACTTGAGATTTCTTCCCAAGGAAATAACTAACTGTATTCCTCATGAAGTCATCTATAAACGAGACATAGTACATAGATTTTCTGAGTGATGGAATCGACACAAGTCCATACACATCACTGTGCACCATAGGGGAATCTCACCCAATCCTGCTTCCCATATACACTATGTTCACAGAAATTGAAATCCAGAGAGCAGTTAGACATACCTTCAACCATACCCTTATTCTGTAGTACTCAAAGCCCCTTCTCTCCGATATGTCCTAGTCTTTGATGACACAACATAGTTTTTTCTCTAGAGACAGTAGGAGTATTTTCTTCTTCATCTCTAATCTCAGGAACAACAAAAATTTTGCACCCATCACTAATAGTGCTTCCTAGCAGCTTATATTGGTTCCAATAAATTAATTTATTAAACAACCGAAGAGTTGTATATTTAATTATCAATCCGAGGTCATATTGAACTTACAAACTATGGTGCAGTGTATATGCAAGTATGATGTTGTAGTTGCCAATGAGTTATAGTACTTCTAAATGAATGTCACAAGGCAAGATATAAAGACGCTTTAGCAAGTCACCAAATTAAACCACACCACTCCTTGCAATCAAATCCACACTTGCATGAATGGAAACATACTTTTGCAAAAAACTAAACGTCACACTTGCAGAAAAGTAGATATCACTCTTGCAGGAAAGTAAATGTCACACTTGCAGAAAATTAAATGTCACTCTTGCAGGAAAGTAAATCACACTTGCAGAAAAGTAAATATCACTCTTGTAGGAAAGAAAATCATAGTGTTATCGCACAGATTGTAGGTTGCACTAGAGCCTCGTGCAATTGCAACCAATGGACGACACACCAGGGCAAGACCCACTGCTACCTGAGGAAAAGTCCTAGGTGATCCCTGGGGAAAGAAAATGGAAAAGTCTAGAAAGGCCCTAGGAGGTCACGATACAAGGTCAAGAATGTTCTAAAGGCTATGAATGGATGAGGGAAATGTGAAGGTAAGAGTAAAGTGGAAATCACCTGCAACACAATGTTAGTTATGCCAAGTATATATGAAATCCATGACCAATATGTTAACCTCTCCACTGATCACTAATATGAATATAAGAGTCTCGAGTAACAAGTGATAATAATTTTGTATTAGAGCAATGTCAAAGTTGGTCGAATAAATGCGTATACCCGACATGCTTAGGCAAAAAGGGTCCTCACAGGAGTGTCAGGTTGTTGTATCCCTCAAATACACTTGAGGGGTTCTCAAGCCACCCTGGTACAAGAGGGTAATCTTCCTGAATGCTTTTTTCAATGCACTACAACAAGACGTCCAATAGGTTTTCTTAGTTATTTCAAGGATTCTAAGTGGTCTCCAAGATAGGAGCACAATATGTATTAGTGTTGTCTGATGCACAACTGTTCGATGGGAGCCCCTCTATATACCTGTAGGTATGACGAGGCGACTGTAGTATTCTAATATACGTCGAGGTACGTGAGAGAACTACAAGCCCTCGAGATGCAACTTTGGCAAAGTAATGACAACTCCTACGTTTATAGACGCCCAAAAATGTCTTTTCTAGGACCCCCAGAAAATAAATCCCACTTAGATGATTGTTCAATTAAGCACTTAAATAGAATTGGAAAACAAAGAAAATTAAATCACTTTAATGAAAATTCTAGATGCAACAAGTGATTTAAGCCCAATACTTAAGAGGTGGTTTTAGGAGATTTTTTAGGCACTTTCTAACACTTAACAAGATCTGAGATATGATTTGCAGCAGTGATTTAGCAGAGATATCAAATATGAAATATTGAGATAATACTCCCAAAACAATCCCAAGACATTCAAACAAAAACCCCCCAAGTAATCTACAAAATTTTCAATGAGTGAGGTATGTTCTTAAAAGGTTTTGGAGCACTTTAAGAGTTATAACCAGATTTGAAATATAAATTTGTAGCAGAGAAAACAGATTAAAAAACACTTCAAATTCCACTAGAAATATTTCAGAAACTAATTAGAACCCTATGAATACTACCCAAATGTTAGAAACAAGAACTAGCTAAAACTAGGCCCTACAAGTTAATCAAATGCAAGTTGTCCTAACTGTTATTTTTCTACATAAAAAGCCTTAATGGCTGTAGATTTTAACCATGTCCCTATAAAATTTAATTATCCAATATGCAAGATAACTATATAGAATGTTAGATCTAAGAATGTCCTACAAAACCCATATGCTATTTTCCTAAAACTAGTTGGAAAAATGGTAAAACTAGAAACCTAGGGTTAGAAAAATAAAAGAGGAAAAAGTGAGAATGAGGGTTTATAAAATGGGGAGGCTAAAGGCCCCCAAAAAATCACCCCAAGGGCAAGGTGGCTCGCCCTAAGGGTGTGAATGTAGCCAAGAAATCACAAACCCAATCCGATACTTTTCCACGTCTCCCAATGCAAGTGTTTTAGTCTCTCCAATGTAGATGAGTGCCTTATTCTCTTGGGTAATGGAGTAAAAAAGGTTTGGAGAAGAACTATAAGATGTTGAAGTGAATCTCCCTTGAAGGTTGTAGCTTGTCACTATCCTACAAGAGGGTTAGAGGGAAAATCGTCTAGCTCACAAGAGGTCTTCAAAAGAGTGGATATAACCTGCAAAAGGGTTGTTAGTTTTACCTAGTCCCTAGTACAAGAAAATATCCAAGAAACAACTCTCAAGAGGTGTAGTTTATTAGCTAGCTCTTGAAAATATTTCCTTTAGATCCAAAATTATTCAATGAACACTTAGAAGCAATATAAAGTAGATCTCATCAAAAATTTATTTGAAGTAGTTAGCATAAGCATTCAAAAGAAAGATCCACCACACCAATATCTATAAGCATCCACCACAAAACCCTCAAAGAAAAATGCATCACATCAAGACACCAAGAGGAAAGCCATAGCACACAATTGGAAAAAATAACATAATAGTATTGAGGAGCATCACCAAAAAAAGTCTCCCAAATGAAATATCAAGTGATGGATTTATAATCCTCCACTCACTTGGATTTGTCCACAAATGAACCAATTCTAGGGTTATCCCCTAAAATATTTAAGTTTTGTCCACTTATTAATCTTTTCTAGAGATTTCCTAAACAAAATAATAATAAAATCCCTTAATAAATATTTAATCCACCTAGGGATTATCCACAATAAATATTCCAAATTAAATAAAAAGCCCACAATAATTAAGTTATCAATTTATCCCCTTTCAAAAATGATTTTGACTTCTTTGACCATGCGATTTGGGTAAAAGGGGATTTTATAATAAATTTAAAATAATGTGGAAGATAAATTTCCACAAGGCATCTTTGACCAAGCAAAAGGCCTATTGATTTCTCCTCGAAGCATGCAATCATCCTCTAACCAAGGAAAAAGTCCATCGATCCATTAAAATCCTCCATGAAGCTAGGGATTATCCTCCCCAAGTCCCACGATCTAGGAAAATATTCATTTGGTGATGTGCAATGAGCCTCCCAAGGTTATTCAATAGTCAAATAATTAATTTTCTTCCCCAATTAAGTGCATCGAACCTCCTTCTAGTGGAAAAATAAGTCCCAAGGCCAAATCGAACATGATGATGTGCAAAATAATCCACCGGGAGATGACAAGTGGCATTAAATTCCTTCCAGAATACTTCCAAGTGGCTTGTATATCATAAAAATGCTTGAATAAATCATCACCCAACTTTCAAGGCCCAAAGTCATCCAACGATCCACATAAAATGGCCAAATAGGGGTGAAGTCACCTAAAGCATGCAATGACTTGCCTCAAAATTCATCTGACTGAGCTGGGAACTGGGTCGACTCACTAAAAAATGGTGATGATGTGGCCTGTGAAATATCTGGCATCTGTCAAATGCAAATGTGTCAACCAACTGAGGGTTAGCTAACCCTAGTGATGCCCGATAACAACTAGAATAATAATAACACCTTTAAAAAATCATGGAATGTCTGAATGGCATGACACTTGGCGAGAAACTGGAAGACAAATTAAACATGTGTGTCTACAAGGAAACAAGTCACATCAACATGATAAGATAATCAATGTAATATAAAAGTAATTTATACCAAACCATTAAACGCCATATTCATATTTCGTCACAAGCTCAAGAAGGTTATACAACTTACTAAGTCAAGGTATGAAATGCTATCAGAGACCCAGAGAGACCATACTAACACCTAAGTATTAAAAATATTTCCCAAATATTGTCTCTTCACTGTCATGTAATGATTATGAGATGGTCATGGGGTTAGACTTCAAGGTTAGGCAATTGACATACAAGGGACCGTAATATCTCATTCATGGGTGCCTTTGATGAGGGTAGACCACACACTTGGTTCCTGTTATTTTCAAGGTGATACCTTCCAAGCCCTTTATTTTCCTTTTGCCATGTCCAGCCATAGGAGATAACCCAGAGAATATATAGCGCTCTGGTGATATTCCTATGATTGACAACCTTTTATTTTTATTTTTTTCTTTTCTTTCTTTGGATAAATTCATTTTATTTTTCTTTGTCCTCTCTTGTTGAAACACCTGCTTAAATGATTCAAACACCCCAGAGACTATGTAACACCCTGGTGATGTATCCACCAGTGCTATGGGACTGGGCGAGCCTCTGAGTAGCTAATCAAGAGAAGCTTTTGCTAGTCCCCCTTTGAGCCTAAAAGCTCCTTCTTCCCATAGAATGAGGAACAATCCCTTCTTGGGTCTGTTTATATAACCTAAAGAAATGGATATGACAAGGATTGACGAGATGGAAAGTGGTAAGTATGATCAGGAACGATACGACGACAGATTCAAAACAAACCTCAATAGTGCTCCATTTTCTCCAAGAGTAACCTAATCCCCCAAGAACCTAAGATAACAAGTCAAATTATGAAAGAGGAAGTAATATAACCAACGAGCTAACCACTAGTATTTAGAAGGGACTCTCGGGGACAAGCTTAAATGACTTAGATATTAAATTGATACTCACCAACATGATGAACTTACCAACTTCCAGCATGCTTCTCAAGGATGTCTGACATGCCCATCCAAATGCCATGGGTGTCATATGTTGCTCATGCTGCTGAGTGATGCTTACATTATGAAGGAGGATCAAGAGTTCAAATTCACACATACATGCACATATTCTGACTTTCCGTGTCGTCAGCTTGGGTGCCTCTATATGTTCTTTATGAAATAGTTATCTACTAGTGGGGGGATAACACACACATGCATCAAAGGTGAATTGTTCAAGTATTAAAATGATCTTGATTAATGTGACATATATGTTCTGGCTCATGTACTGAGATGCAACAAACCTCAAGCTATTGAAATCAAACCACACTATGCTATAGACAAAGCAAATTAAATAATCTAAACTACAATCAAAACAATTGTTAACTAGAAAACTAAATGTTTTAATGTAGGTGTAGAGTTGCAGCAACAATAGTTGTAGCAACAGGAGTTGCAACAATAGGACTTGCAACGACCGGAGTTGCAGCAACAAGACTTACAACAATAAGAGTTACAACAAAGTGTTAAATAAAGGAATTGTTGGAAATAAATGAAAATAGATAAGAGATGCTACAACTATGCATTAGTTAATCGGGAGACAAGGTTTTGCAATGTTAGCATGGAGTGGCGACAACATGAGTTGCAACAATGGAAAAATATGAGAGTTGAAGCAAAGTGTTAAATAGAGGAATTGATGGAAATAAATGAAAATATATAGAAGATGCTACAACTACTCATTCATTAGTCAGAAAATAATACCCTGCAATATTAGCATTGAGTTATGAAAATCAGGAGTTGCAACAATGAAAAGCACTAGAGTTGCAAAAAGATGTTAATTAGAGGAATTGTTGGAAATAATGAAGTTCAACTACAACTACTTCTATAAAATTACAAAAAATACAAACAATATCGGGCTAAGGAGGGGGCCTTACCTCCTTAGGCAAGGCACTAGTTTATGAATGCAAAAGGGCGCTTAAATGCTCAACATGCCATCCCTTGGACAAGAACAAATGAAACTTATATTGAAGGAAAATATGCAGATCAATACAATTTTGTTCACAAACTCTCTTTTGTTTTTTCTCTGTCCCCTAGCTCAGAGAGAGCAAGAGTCTTTATAGACAATGGTTTCTTCCTATATTAATCAAGAGAATCAATGGACAACCACAAGAATCGATCTATCTCATCTCATTACATTGTTTTCTCCAAAAGATGGAAAAAATCAAGCACAAGTGGAGGCTAAGTCCATTCCTTTCTGTGCCCAATTTCTCTTGTCATGTTCTTGTGTGGTTGTTTGAATGATTGGCCGATCCCTGGATGATATTTGTATGGTCGAATGATGAGATATTATGGTAGGCGGGGAGCTACAACACCCATCTCATAGTTGCAGCAATGGTCATGTAGTGAGAAACAATAGTGAGTTGCAACAACAGTCCTATAGTGAGGGTTGCAACAACGACAAGGCAAGAGTCACAACATTGAGAGTTGCAGCAACAAGAGTTGCAGTAACAATAAGAGTCACATCAACAATGTCAACAACCCAAAGTTGTAGTAACTATGCTCGATCAGGGAGTTGCAACAACTCATACTCAGGTGATAACCTCCTTAAAATGCATAAGAATAAGTATTGAAATGGCATGTTGAGAGAATAATTATACCTTGACTAAAAATGCATCGTTTTGAATGAAAAGGGTATTAAGATGGAATGGAAATGGGAAAAAGGGCGTATAAAAAATATTGTACGGGTGCTACAAATATGTTGATTTGAGCACTCATCACCATCTTGCAAGTTTCTTTCTCAAACACTGATTTTACCCTTGCACCATCCATTTTGATTACAAAATTCAAACTTTTTCCAACCCTGGGATGTTCAGAACACCAAGGAGTGTTCTAATCCTTCCATCCATGAGCTTCAACTTGACTTTTACTCATCCTTTTGGTTGTCAAGTCATCACCTACAAAAACATCACCTATGTCATACCTTTCCTATTCACAAAGCCACTCCCTCTGAGGAGTCATATGAAAGGATGTACATGAGTCAACCAACCATGCTTCATGAACTGCATGTGTGCTTGAGGAAGCCAATCACACATCTCCTCCTTATTTTGTGGAGGTTTTTGATTCTGTAGAAGGAGCATATTCAGATCCCTTCCCTCTCTCAACAATTTTGGATCTACATTGTTTATTGTAGTGCCCTTCTTTTCCACATTTCCAACATACCTTTACAAATTTTCCAGGAGATTTAAATCTTCCCTTAGATTTAGATCTCCCACTTGAGGACTTAGATATTTTTCTTTCCCGGGAGTGTCCTCTTGCAAATAAGGCAGTGGTGCTATGTCCTTCCATGTTTTTTCCGTCTCATCTCCTCTGACAACAAGGATGAGACCACATCATCAAAACTTAAAGTAGTTGTAATACTACCTATTACCATAACCAGACCATCCCACAAGTCTGGTAAATAGCACAATAAACCGATACACTTATCTTCATCAGAATCCTTAATATCAACAGATAATAGGTGGCTTACCACTATATTGAAGGTGTTTAGATGCTCTGTCACCAAATCTCCATCTTTCATCCTCAGGTTGTACAACTTCTTCCGCAAGAACAATTTTTTTAACAAGGGACTTAGATTGATACAAAGCTCCTAACTTATTCCATAAAGCCCTGGCTATAGCTTCCCCCGACACATTCAATATTACTGAATCATAGAGACACAACCATATTGTGCTCTTCACCTTCTGATCCAACTTCGCCCAATATTTTATTGACGTTCTTATAGGTGCAGTACCTGGATCCATAATGATCCACTGACCTTTGTCCTCCAAGAGATCTTCCATATTGAGCTTCCACAACTCAAAACTTTGCCCATTAAATATTTCAATCTCTATTTTTTCATTGCTCGCCATTTCTTTTCACCTGAAGAAATGATACCACAAATCTCCCACTGTAACATGGTTTATCACAGACCCGAGCCAAACCCTTAGCCACAAAGGCATCCCCCCGAAGCTAATAGAAAATGTAGATTTTAACCTTGTACAATAAATTACTGCAAATGTATTCTCGGTAAAAACAAAAAAGATACAATGGCACAAACACATTACATAAATATTTTACCTTGGAAACCCAAACCGAGAAAACCAAGAACCTGTTTAGAGCCACACCTGTAATCTTTTATTCATCATCTCTCTTCATTGTTTACAATACAATTTATATGTAGGATCTTGCGAATTCCAAAACATGTAATCCATTCACCTGGATTAGCCAACAACCCTAATTCCTTAATCGAAATTAGAAAACCATCAACAAAAACGATGTCTGGAAAAACCGCTAAAACATACACAAAAACCACCAAAAAATTGTTTTGTGGGTGCTACCTCTGAACCCCCCTGTGACCCCCTCATGTACACGATGCAGTGGGGACACTAGGTTTGGTCATCCAAAGAATACAACACATACCTAACAAGGTTCTGATACCAAAATAGCTTGAAAATATAAAGAGAAGAAAGCTCCATGCCTTAAGGAATAGATATAAGATTAAATATAAGCCTCTTCAAGGGGGCAACCTCCTTTTACAATAGAACAAATGTAAAATAATGAGATGAGATGATCTAAAACCAGGTCTCCTTAGTATATATATAGGAGACAAAGGGTATAACAATAGAAATATAACTCACTATCTAGGGCTTTACTTGGGGTTTTATGCTTAGC
>JZKD02S2062095.1:192829-216346 GCA_000966675.3 Picea glauca | reverse complement strand
ACAAGTGTTTCCCTCAATGATTGATTTTTTGTGGATGTTTCTACATGAAGGAGTCATCTTCCCATGTCGATTATTCTATTGGTAGGTTCTTCCACTTAACGAGGTACTTAGTAATTACTCGATTTCATAGTTGCTTAACCCTTGTTTTGAGGATTGTTTTTGGTTCTAATATGATTTTCCCTTCTTCATTGAGGTCTAGTAAAATATCTTGAACTGGGATCTTGTCATCAATTACCTTCTTTAAGCAACCAACATGGAAGACTGGATGTACATGTGAAGATGGAGGTAACTCCAATTTGTAAGCCATACTTCTAATTCTCTACAATACCTTATAGGGACCATAATACTTGGGTGTTAATTTAGTGTCCTTCTTTTTTTGCTTAAGGGACACATGTCTATATGGTTGTAGCCTCATAAATACCCAATTCCCCATTTCAAATTCCCTTTCACTATGATGCTGATATGCTTGTTATTTCATCTTATTTTATGATATAATCGAGTGGTCCTTCAATAGTTTGAGAACCTCTTGTTGGTGCTCTATGTGGTTCTGCATTGCTTGAAGTTTCCCTTTCCCTTTCATGGGTGATGTGATGAATGGAGGATGATATTCATAAAGTGCCATAAATGCGAACAATTTTCGATGAAGTATGGAAGGATGTGTTGTACCACCATTTTTCCAAGGGAAACCACATGACCCATTGCATCTGTTTACCAGATGCAAAGCAACGAAAATACCCTTCTAGACATATAGTCACAATCTTAGTTTTCCAATTGGATTGAGGATGGTAAGAGGAGATGTGATCCAATTGAGTACCCAAACGATAAAAAAATTTAGTCAAAAAATTTCTAGTGAAAATTACATCTTTGCCACTTACAATAATCTTAAGGATTGCATGTAGCCTCTAAACTATTTACATGAATGATGTGGCTACTATATTTTCTCTGAAAGGATGATAAAGGGAGCAAAAAATGGCATAATTTGTGAGTTGCTCCACTAATACTATGATGACATTCTTTCCTTCGGACTTGGGTAGACCTGTAATAAAACCCATTCAAACCTCTTCCCGATGTTAACTTGGTATAGCTAATGGTTGTAGCATACCCAAGCTCTTGATTTTCTCTCCATTATTTTGTTTGTAGACCACACATTTAGCCACAAACTTTTGAACACTAGTTTTAAGACCTTCCCAGAAAAAATCTTTCTTGATCCTATGGTAAGTTTTCAAGAACCCTGGATGTCCTCCTATAAGAGAAGTGTGCAATTCCAAAAGGAGAACTATGCATACTTCTCCTTTTGGATCTTGTAGTTGTTGAGTGATCTTGCATACCTTCTAATCTTGTTTCCTTTCTATCCTTATCCCAATTAGATTTCAGAGTGGAAATAGCACACGGTAAACCCTTTATGTCTTCTTATTTCCTTGAAAGTCCATTTGTTGCCATATTTTGTTTTCCTTTTTTGTACATAATTTCAAAGTCATAACCCAACATCTTTGTAACCCCATTTGTGTTGCTCTTCTAAAGATTATTGTTGTTCTAAGAAGTACTGCAAACTATCATGGTCTGTTTTTTCCTTGAAGTGTCTTCCTAGTAGGCAAGGGCACCATTTCTTAACTACATGTAATATGGCCAACATTTAAGATATCTAGTTTCAAAGGCAAGGGGTCTTCCTTCTTGCATTAAAATTGCACCAATGCCACATCCTAAGGCATATTACTCCATAATAAAGATTTTTATGAAGTTAGGCGTTGCTAGGACAAGAGTCGTACACATAGACTCCTTAAGCTTTTCAAAAGCTTTGGTTTCTTCTTGACTTCAAGAAAATGCCTCTTTTTTTAAGAACGCTACTATAGGTGTTGCTATTTGACCATGATTATTGACAAAATTATGGTAATATCTTGTCAATCCTAAGAATCCTCTAAGATTCTTCAAGGTTTTTGGAATTTACCATTCCATCATAGCTCTAATTTTGTTAGGGTCCACTTTGACACCTTCATGGGATACAATGTGACCCAAATATTCCACTTCTTGAACCCCAAAGGAACACTTGGAAGGATTTGCATAAAGTAATTTATCTTCTAATATTTTTAATACCATGTCAACATGTTTCACATGCTCTTCCCAAGATTTGTTGTAGATTAGTATATAATAAAAAAATACCAATTTTTTTTTTATGAGTAAGGGTTTGAAAATAAAATTCATCAAGCTTTGAAATTTTGTAGGTGCATTGGTAAGCCCAAATGACATCACCAAAAAATCATAATGGATTTCATCTGTTCTAACGACTATTTTGCGAAAGACTTCTTGCCTCATTACATTTGATGATATTCTAAGGAGAGACCCAACTAAATAAAAACAATTGCTCCTTGTAGTTCATCAATGTCATGAATAGGAAACTTATCTTTAATAATCATTTTATTGATCTGTCTATCATCTAGACACATATGCCATGGACCATCCCTTTTTGTAACCATCACCATTGGTGAAGAGAAAGCACTTTGACTAGGTAGAATGATGCCATCCTCAAACATTTCTTGAATCATATGCTCAATCTCACTCTTTTGTTCATATGGGTACATGTAAGGCCTAATGTTAGGTTGTACACTTCTCAATTGCAAATGAATTACATGGTCATGATCTCGAGTAGGTGGAAGACCCTCATGCATCTCTCCAAATACCTTGGAATGTTTGTCCATAACTTTTTGGAGATCCAATGGAGTAGAGGGTATATATGTTTGAACATCCAGTGAGCAAAGTTGTGAAATCACACCATGGTGTCACTTTTTGGGTAATTTTGTCATGTTGTTAGAGCTTATCACTTTAGAGGGTTTCTCCTAGATACCCCTGAGTTCAATTTCCTTGCCTTCTATGGAAAATCTCATGAAAAGTTCTTAAAAGTTAAGAGCTATTGTTCCCAATGATTATAACCATTGGACCCCTAATACAATATCAACACCACCCATTTAGATTGCAATCACGGGACTATCCAGTAAATACTCCCCCATATTGAGCTTAATACTATGCTACTTCCCTAAACAATTTTTGGTACCTCCATATGCAATCATTACTTGAAACTATAGTGATAGAAATACAAAGCAATTGAGAAGTTTTGCTAATTTGGAATTAATGAAGTTATGGGTATTACCAAAATCAACATTGCTACCCTTTTCTTTTTGATATACCCTTCTATATTGAGGGTTTGTGTTATGAGGAAAATCTCTCTATGGCTAGGGGTAAACCACAATAGACGGAAATGATTGCAGAAATCAACTGTATTCTCAAGTATGCTATATAAACAAATATGCTAGTAAGACAAGATAAAAGGCCTACCTCATCCAAACGTTCGATGAAGTCCACCATTGAGCACTTGACCCACAAAAATATACCTGCAACTAGTCCTCAACAACCAAGCAAAGCAAGCATATGGTGATAATATATGATGTTAGCACATTCAATAGCATAATCCGTTAATATACATAACAAATACACCCATGGAATAATAATTCAAATATTTGAAAGATATCAATTGGACGGAAAAAGAGTATTTCTATTAATATATGATCAACAGAAGTGAAAAAATTACAGACTTCTGTGTCGGCACGGTCGAAACCAAGAAACCAACTTCCTTCCAGCTGGGCCTCCACCACTTCAATCCTCCACCAAAGGCAAGAACATAGAAGAGAGACAATGGAGTTCTCAATCAATAAGGGAAGAGCTTGGGGGTGGAACACTGTGTTTAGACTTAAAGGACAAAGGGATGCAGACTCAATATGAAGTGAATAATTTCTCCAGAGTAACTTTGCTCTCAAAGTTGATTTCTTTCTCCTCTTCTCCATAGCTCGAAATTGGCCCATTTATAGCCTTCAAGTGGAACTGAAGGGCCGATTTGGAACGTTTCCAGTATATGGAAGGCCAAGGATCATAGATCTTTTGTCGTGACATGGAAACCTGACACCATTTTTAATTTTGGGCATAAATCCTGATGCACACGGGCTGTAGTGGTGTAGCCTGCGTATACACATGCTGTATAGTAGGCAAGGTGCTTACATGTGGAAAAAATGTATTTTTTTAGCTCTAAAATTTGCAAAAAGGGATGAAAAGTCTACATAGGGAAATGGAAAAAGACCCTATGTCCCCTAATGTGTGAGATCATAGGAGTATCTGCGATGGCCAAAATACATTATAAAAACCCAGAAGTGGAGTGATGGGGAACCAACTGGAAGAACTAGTTTCTTATTACATTCTACACTGACTTTGCATACATGGCTGCCAATTTGAATTACATTGCAGATCCATGTGAAAATATACCAAACAACTGTCCGTGGCCATGAATAGGCAAATACAAATGCAACTACATGCCAAAGGCTATCATAGTCACGAACAAGGCCCAGTAGAACCAGTCTCAAAATCAATCTGAAGATATCTGTATACAATCGAGTATAATCTGATCTCCCATGATCACTGAAGTCATATAGGTACTAGTCCAATGAAAAGGAAGCAATAACTCAGGAAAGCTGCGACCACATACTGATGTCTTCAAGTCTTCTACACAATCTGCCTAAGGTGCAAGTCTACATTATCTGAATATAGGAGTTGAGGTCAAACACAATGAGACATCGTTTTATTACTGGTCATTAAGGTATACCGTTAACAAACGAGAGACAACCTACCAATAATGAAAGTAGGTATCAAGGCACTGAGTACATTCTTACAAGTGTGAATAAATGAGTCATAGTCGAACACTTGAAGAATCCATCGATTAGGAGACATTGATGTATTCCCAACTGTCGATGGCGAGAGAACCTACCACTAATGACTGTAAGCCTCAAGGTACTCATAAGAATCTAGGTCTCATTTCCAGAATAGATGAATTGAAGTCATTGGAAGGAGACCCACTGAAAGGAGAGAACTAAGGCATCTCTCATCATTCAGCATGAGGTACAAAGCAGGAGCTTCATGATTTGGAGGAAAGCAGACGAAGGACATGTTTACGAACTAATGACCCTGTGCAACTTTCGCGTGTGCCAAGTGTAAGTGATACACGAAAAACACCCTTTGAATAGTAGCCGATGAGGAAAACTACTGACAAAGGAAAGGAAACCACGAATAAGGCTAATGGCATCCAAGACATTGCACAGATCCCAATGTGTGAATATATGTATTGTCGTCGAACACAAGGGGAACCACCCAGTCAATGACCAATGATGAAATGTCGACTACTGGGTTTAAGGTTACCTACCAATGATGAAAGTAGGACCATGGTGCATGATAAGACTACAATATCATGTGATTCTGAGACAAACCGAGGGTATGGCCAACATGCAAAGTCAAGAGTTATGAGGAATGGTCGACACAGGTTGATAGACTTCCTTTGAACAAGAGCATGAGACATATGGAAGACTCCGACAACATAGAATCAATGATGAAACCATTAGATGCAAGAGGCATCAATGAAATTCTCTATAGGGACTGGAAGAGTAACCGATCGGTAGAGAAAACTCTCTATAACGAGCTCAGCTTCCTAAGGCGATGCTAAACCCAAAATTATGATGACAAATGGACTCAATAAGTTTGTGATATGTTCAAAGGCGACACGACTACTGCCAATGTAAGATAATACTCCCTTCCCGCCCGTCTTTTTTTATTTTTTCATAGACAAATGAATGCTATGATACAGAGGAGGAAACGAGTGTCGCAAGTAAGAAAAACTAGTTCCAGCAGTGGAACATACCTATGCTCAATGCAAGGAGATGCATGCGAGAGATGAACACTCAGAGGAATGTTCCCTCCTGGGTATAGGGTGTCAAATTGAGAAGGATATAAACGAGTCTCTGCTTGGTTGAGGATGCAAAACTGCTGAGGCAAACAGTTTATAACGCAAAGTGAGAACCAACTATAGGCTCAATACTACAAGCACGGGCATGAGATTCAATCACAACTTAACACCAAAAAATGTCCTTTTTCACGATCTTTAGTCTACTTGGTGTGAAAAAGGGATAAACTTGTACCAAATAGACGTCCTTTCAAATCCAATTTACGAGTTTAAAAGAGACAAGTTCACTCAACAATCTTTTCTCTTTTTGAAAGCGAGTTGGAAAAGAGCTTAAATTAAACTCGGTTGAGAGTCCTCTAGGTATAAGGCAACATGTTTATGAGTGAGAAATCAGGCTCAACATAAAGTCATGTATTAGCTACAAGGGACTCCCGATCCTACGGAAAACATCTCTGCATGGGCACCAAATGAGCCAGAGGATTTAACTAGGGCACCCATGTTTGGTAAGTCTCTACCACTTGATAAGGACACGTCTTATAGTAGATGGAAGGTTCTATGTCACAACAAATGGGTTTGTACTTAAGGCATATGAGTGACAATTATAGGACAATGCAAAAGTGCATGGTGGAATGGATACCTATCCTATATTCAGGGTAGTAAGAATACCTGCCCGTGGTTACGAACTGGCAACATAACGTTGGAATCCACAATAATCCTCGGTGAAAACTACAAAAACCAACTCAATCCACTGGTGTATTAGTCCATAAGGCGAAAAAATGACTCAAAACTATAGAAAGTGGGTAAAAACTGCTATAAATAGCAACAAACAAAAAATTAGTATGCCATTTTGACTTTTTACCCAAATAGTGAAAATTGGACCAAAATACCTCCGATCTTCAACTGGTGATTGCAGGAGCGTTGGGTAACAAAATCAGAAACCATCTGGACCAGGTAATTCCTCTCCCCCTCCTCTTCCTTTCTAGTGGATTAAAAATTTAAATTAGGTTTAAAATTTTGAGTAAATTATAGCGCAAATTGAGTAATTCGATGTACGTGGGCTACCATTCATCGGGTCGCATATACGTGAGGTTATACGCGACTGTGTAAAATACAGGGTGTGTGTACTCAACCCTATATGCGACTATAAACGCAACAAACCACGTAGAATTCCGTAAACAATGTTTTCTATGGTTGCTAACTCAAAAAATTAACTTTTATCTGGCAGGATGGTGCTAGAATGGAGGGAAAGGGAGAATGAGGAGGTAGATGTTGCTGTGGATAGAGATCCGGAGGCCCAAATGGCCTTGAAAAGATGTGGCTTATATAAATTTTGGGCACTCAAAGGGATGAGGGCTTAGGTGAGGTTGCTTGAGATGCTTGTGGATTACTGGGATCCTGACAGTGAGATCTTCAACCTCGATGGACAACCATTAAGGATTGAAGTCGAGGATATATACTTTTTGACTGGGTTATCATGCCGAGGTGAGGTGGTGAACCTCAAAGCCCCGAGAGCTAGGAGCGGTATGAAGATAGATGAGTACATAGATGCTCATTATGTAGTAGGGACCCCGAAGGTCGGGAGTCAACTCCCCATCCGAGCAATAAAAAATATTAGCCTCAAGATTGTTGTCCTCGTGTTGACCAGAATCACAGTATTGGATTCGTTGCACTAGGCATCAAGTCTGCTCGTGTTCTATGTTGTAGAGTGCTTGAGACCCACATTATATGATCTGTGTACCTCACTACTGGCTAATATGAAGAGCCAATTTACAGAGTGCAAATAGGGTGGTAAGAGGAACTTTGGGTTTGCCTCTATCTTATGCAACTTTTTCTTCAAGCGGGTTCCAGGTTGGGGACCTAGAGTTGAGATCCTTTCAAGAGGACCTCACAATCCAACCATGGCACGGTGGACCGATGCAATGAGACAACAGGGGGAGGTAGGGTGCCCATAGCCTACAATGATGATTTCTTCTACTAGTGGAGGCGACAGGTCATTGCTCTGGATGACTACCCCTATGTAGGGATCGACTTCAAAGGGGACCCTGACATTGCACTGCCACCAGGGACCGTCTACGGGGACATAGCTATGTAAAATGTTTTTAAATATTTCATTTTTTGTATTTTTGTATAATAAAACAAAAATATTTTTGGATGATGCTTAAGTACTCACTAGACACTTGTGTGACACAGAAGTGGGTCCGCGACGACCGGACGGGCTTCCCCGACATCATTGGAGGCGTTGGGGAGATGAGGTGGTGGGAGGAGAAGCATAGTGAGTCCTTCAAAATGTGTAGGGAAACCTGTCTCGTTTGACTCATAGGATTTCGATGGTTCAGGTAGAGGACCTGCCAGAGGCCATGCAGCGGTAAGTGGTTGGTGTGCCCAGAGGTTGGGTCCGACTCTTTCGACATCTCACAAATGCCGTAGTTTGTTATCATGACACACATCCGGTGCCATAGGCGTAGATGTCCTGGATCTTGTATTATAGGTTGTATATGTGTATTGAGGGTTTTAGCCCCAATTTTGTACTATAAACACCATATTTTTTGAAATATATATAAAACATGGATCTTCGGATTTACTTATATCACAATGTGTACATTGATGAGATGGTTTTCTTTGCTTTAGTTATGTGACAAATTCCAATCTAAAACGAAATTAACATAAGAATCAGATACATAATTAGAACTCCTAGGTATGTGATAATAAGTAATAAAATCAAATTGTCGTTCTAAAAGACGTACCTGTAGGAATCGTCGGAGTAAAGTAGGATCACACACGCCGTAACTATCGTTCAACTGACATACTACTAATTGGGAATCCAAGCGAACCTCTAAAGAGAGAATACCATGTGAGATAACATCGCGCAAAAGTTTTATAACGACGCTATATTCGGCCACATTATTCGTGGATGGCCCTAGGCATACACCACCCGAAGACACTAGTAGACCCTCGAGTGAGTAAACCACCCAAGCGACGGAAGCCAAGTTTCATGTATAACGATTGGCTCCATCTGCGAATACTAAGTAGACCGAAGACTTCGTTGACATTTTCCAACCAATGGAAAACTTGATAAGTAAGTTGAAGATGAAAAGAAAGGGAAAATATCTATACACTAAATTACATTAGTATACAAATAGTTCTGCCCAAGTTTGGGGCTCAAGCGTAATATTTTTCCAAGTAGATCCCATTCATGGGCTCGGCCAACATATTCCCTTCATAATCTTCTAACTCACAGGCTCCTTTTTCTAAGACATGTCACACGATATAAGGACCGTGCCACATGGATTTAAACTTGCCTGCCCCCAACGGTTCTTTGGCTTGATCATATAAGAGGACCAAGTCACCCTCAACTTACAATCGAGGACATAGAAACTTGTCATACTGGACCTTGAGACGTCTTTTGTTCGCCTCAATAGCCGTAGAGGCGTCTCGACGCTGCTCATCAAGACTCTCTAGGTGTACAATGCATCCCTCGAGATCAGAAGTGTTAGGTAGGAGCGCGACTGCCAACTTAAGAGATGGGATTTCACATTCAATAGGTAATATCGACTCCACACCGTGTACTAACTGGAAAGGGGAAAAATTGGTGGCAGTCTTGACCAAGGTTCGGTATGCCCAAAGTGCAAGATATAGCATAATGTACCAGTCAGACTTACTATGACTGACAATTTTCAGCAAAATGGTCTTGAGAGACTTGTTGATGGACTCTACCTATCCATTTGCACGGGGGTAATAAGGAGAAGAATGACCATGCTTGAACCCCACCTTAGATGCTATCTCTTCCATCATTTTGTTCTGAAAGTGACTGCCATGATTAGTGACAATCTCACTCGGGATACTGAACCAGGCAATAATTTGATTGAATACGAATAAGGCGACAGTATTTCTATTGGATTTAACTATAGGCATGGTCTCGACCCACTTAGTAAATTATTTGATGACCACGATAATGTGCTAATGCCCCCCAATCGAAGTTGGGTTGCAATCTACGAAGTCCACACCCCACTTGGTGAAGGGACCGATGATAGTGACGGGGTGAAGAGGGGTTGGATGCAAGCGCATTTTCCGAGTGAACACCTGGCAGGGGTGACACTTCTTAACCGCTTCAACACAATCTTTAAAGATAGATAGCCATAAATAAATGTCTCACAATTTTTTTGGGCTGCCGCAAGCCCAGATAGATGACCACCACACGCCCCACTATGGAAATCGTTTAGGACTAAATTGGCTTCCTCGTGAGTTAAAAAATGATGTAGGATATTGTCTATTCCTCGACGACACAAGGTGTCCCCTACAATAGTGTAATTCTTAGCTTGGTATCATACATGCCGTCGGTCATCTCATGAGAGATGTTGAGGGAACTTCAAGGTTTGAAGATAGAGAATGATGTCTCCATACCAGGGGTCGGACGACGAGACAAGAAAAATGTGTTCGTCCGCAAACAAATCGACATGGATAACATCCTCGTCTAATCATGGAAAGTCAGATATTAACTCCGCAAAGACTAGTGATTTCTTGGATTTCGCAGAAACGAAATCGAGATCAAATTCTTGTAAAATGACAATCCATTTATTATATTTCCCCCCTACGATACGCCTGGTAAGGACGTATTGAAATGGATTGACATCGACAACCACAATAGTCTTGCAAAGCAATATATAATGGTGTAAACGTTGGACTGCGTGGATGGAAACCAAAGCTATATTTTCAACGTGAGAATAGTTAAGTTCAGGATCGACTAAGTTTCGACTAAGATAGTAGATGGCGTGCTCGCAGAGCTCATCGTCCTCTTTAAACAAAACCATACCAATAGTCTCCTCGGATGTGGCGATATAAAGCAAGTAATACCTATTGTAGTCAGGAGACTTCAGCAGAAGCGCCGATACCAAGGATTTCTTCAAAGCATCGAAGAACTCCTGGGCTTGCTCATCCCAAATAAAAGGGGTGTCCTTCTTCAAAAGATGCATGAAACTCTTAGTGATATTGGCATAGTTTATTATAAACCGACGTAAAAAGTTAGCTTTCCCCTGTAAATCTTGAAGTTGTCAAATAGTGCATGGGCGAGGCAATCGAAGTATTTCCTCAACCTTTAATGGATCTACCATGATCCTAGTCTCAGAAACTAGAAATCCCAAAAGATGACCAGACCTAACGCAAAAGATGCACTTATGAGGGTTTAACTAGATTCTATAGTAACACCATTTTTCAAAAACTAGTAGGTGCGTAGAGTGATCCGCTCTCTTACGAGAGTGAGCAACAAGATCATCAAGGTAAGCTTCGCCTATATGCTTAAGATCATGGAATGCAAAGGTCATAACACGTTGGAAGGTTGATCCAACATTTTTAAGTCCGAAAGGCATCTTCTGGTATGCGAAATTACCCCAAGGACAAATAAATGTCGTCTTGTGTTGATCCCCAGGTTTAATTTGAATTTGGTTATACCCTGAAAATCTGTCCATGAAAGAAAACACTTCGCTTCCCGCACACTCGTTGAGAATCTAATCGACGAAAGGTGTCGGGAAGTTGTCTTTAGGACAAGATTTGTTTAAGTCACGAAAGTCCATGCATACACTGATGGTTCCTTGCTTCTTATTCACAGGAACGAGATTGCATACCCATTCAGTCAAGGGAACTAGATAGATAAAGCCAACATTAAGTAGTTTCTCTACCTCTCCCTTAATAGCACGGGCCTTCTGGGGATTGACAACTCTAAGACGGTGTCGAACATGTTTAGCATCCAGATAAGTTCTAATCTCATGCTCGATAATACGAGGGTCGATTCCTGGCATCTCTTCATATGACCAAGAAAATACATCTTGGAATTCCTTGAAGAGTTTGGTGTAGATCAGGCTTTCTTCTAGCGAACAATCCGCACCGATATGTACATTTTCAATCTTGCCAGGGGTACGAGAGATATCGATCATGATGGTAGGAGAGATACTTTCCATATTTCCTTTGGCATAAATGCTGTGCATATCAAGTGGAACTACGGTGTGACTGACTATCTCACTCAAAGTAGATTGAAAGTCATCTTGTTCGATTCTTTCAAACTCTGGGAGAAAATAAGAGTGATGATGAATATCATCCCAAGGTTTGTCAGAACCATTCATGGATTCAATGATAGCTTCATCTGAGGGAAAAGTCTCATCGAGGCAGTCATGTGAACAAGACAATGAAGTGGCCCACATGGGCCGAAGAACAGGATCCTCGTCGTCTGTCGGCGAGGTAACAGGATCAGGATTGACGGAAGAGTCGAGTGCAACTTGATACATAATATCTGTTGTCGATAGTGGCATGGCCATTCCGACATGTGACTGACCTTCACAAGACGACGTGAGGAAGGTCGGGTCTAGGGATCATTAAAATAGGAAGTGTCGAAAGGAACAAACCTCTCTGATGAAACGGGCCTACTAGACATGGCGTAAACATGGTGAATTGGTGCCATGAAGTTGAAAGTACCCATAAGGGAAGAATACATTCCAACACCAATATTCTCAATTGTTGGATGAGAATTCTTGACCACGGGGATTGACAGTCCAACAGATGCATTGGGACTAGCATACGCAAAGGATAACTGGTCGATCGTCACGATCTTCCCATCGAGTGGAAAACAAAGAGTGCGGAAGACAAAAGACACGATGACAGTTATAGCATAAGTGCAATTGTGTCCTAGTAACAAGTTATAATCAAGAGGCGCATAAACTACCTCAACATCCCCCTTAGCCGTCTTCCCACCTAACTAGACCAGAAAGGCAGGAAGAATACCGCGAGGGCGGAAGGAACGACTGTCAAAAGCAATCGACATGGTCGACAATTGAGAGAGAGTCGGAGAGCCAAGAGCTTTCCAACAGATCAGGGACATCACACATGTAGTAGTGCCTTCATCAACAACTGGACGTTTAATGGTATACTTTGAGTACCCCACGCGGATTTGGAATGCCACATGGTAAGGCAAACGAGGCTTCACATATGTGACGTGAAACTTGATAACATTCGAGCCACTGGGTTATAGATCTCCTAACGCACATAACAAGGCATCCCTCTGTGAAGGACACATTTGGAATACCTCCAGAGCCGACATCGCACAACGGGTTTGACCTAGGTCTTCAACAATAGAGTAATTTTGGGCGACTCTAGCATTTGGATTGTGGGTAGAGCATTTGAGTACTCCTTTCAGAATATGAGGCGACGACTCTGGTTTTTCGATCTGTAAAGTCATCTCTGGAGGAGGAGGAGGAGATTCTAGACCAGGTATAGCCTCTGAAGAATTATAATCGCGAGATCGAGTGGCTACATGAACCTTGTCATCGACCATATTGATACACAAACGGTCACCGTCTTGCGATGACGAGTTTTGACTCCCACCGGCCGCATTTCTGGCATTTGAGGAGCTCTAGGCCATGTGTTGGTTATGGGGGAAAGGATTCGTCAGCATAGAAAATGATAGAGATAATAACCTCATAGCTTCCACAAGTTTGAGGCATAAATGAGTAAGGTGATCGTCTATACAAAGCTTACAGGGAAATTTCACCTTACGTCTCTCTTTCTTACCCTGTTCAACATTATCATTCATATTCTCATTATTACCATTGTTCTTGGGTTTATTATTATTTTTCCCACGCTTACGATTATTATTACGTCCTTTCTTCTTATTCCCGCCTGGTTGTTGGTTATCATTCGAGATGGTCGACGATTGCACATAATTTACATCTGTTGACTGAGTGGAATTGGAAGACACAAATGAAGCTAGCCCTCCTGCAGACTGGTTTAGAGACAAATCTTTCAAATGGATTGTCACTGAGTTTGTGGATTTTACATTGGCAAAGACTACAATGCCATCGACATGAGGTCCAGGCTTTTATCTAGGGTCATAGGTTGAGCTCAGTGCATCTGGAAGAATGTGGTATAAAATCCCAGACCGAGCGTATATAAGATGTAACTGTTGGGCTTTGAAGATCACTTCTTCCTTAGTGGTAACCCCAGATTTAGCAACATCCTTCGAGATAGGAGGCTACAAATACTTGAGGAACAATTCTAAAAGAAAGGTTGGGGGTATGGAGGTCTTAATCAACCTCTTCCATTTATGCCACTCCTGGATATGATCCGAGATATGAGTGGCTATGTCCTGGCATAACGTCAACAGAAGTTCTAGGCCAACATCGCAACGAATCGACAATTGGAAGTGGTTAAGGAAGACCAACACCATTTGACTAAAGGTCCCATATGCCCCCCTAGGTAGCTCGATATACCATTTCGCAATGACCCCAATGAGGGTGCGTTGAAACAATCTTAACTGGATGGAATATTCATTAAGGGAATTCAAGGATCACCATAGGTGAAAGGTAGTATCGTGATCTCCAGGATCCTCACTATCCTTACATTCGAATTTCGAAATGTTCGAAGGAAGCTTGGTGGGGACGGGGGGCCATGTAGGATCATGACAAAAAGGGTCATTCATCAACTTAGACAAGTCTAGCAGATTAAGCATGGCCAGAAAAGGCAGACAAGGTTGCGACATCTAGCCCCAAGCTCCCTGGAAATATTGTGCTTGAGGAACTACAACCCATCTAGGGTTCTGGTAAGCATCATGGACCTGTCCGGCATTATAAGCCCCTCCTCCTGGTTGATTCATCAGAGGTCGGTTGGGCATCATTCCAGTAGGAATGTTCTGATGGGGGTTGTAAACCCCCAGCGAGAGTGGCTCCGGGTTGGGGGTTTCCCAAGGTGTGAAACTGACCTCCTCCGGGTGTAAATCCGGAGGATAGAGGTCGATTCATCATGCCAAATGTGTTGGTCGAAATCGACACTGAGGAGGTGAGGGTATAGGATGAGACTCTAGAAGAAGCTTGTCTGCCAAGTTGGTTGGTCCACCCAGAAGCAAGAGGGTTAGACCCGAGGTTAAAAGAAGGAAGGCCTCCCATAATATGAGTCGTTTGAGGAATTTGAGAACCACCATACAAAAATGGAGTATAAGGAGGTGTAGTGCCCCCAAGTCCAATGCTAGCATTAGGGCCAACAACTGGGATGGAGTTTGAAAAATGTGAAGCAAAATTCGACATATCATAGGAAAAAGGACTAGAGGCCATAGGGATGGATTGAACATTATATCCTGATGAGTGACCAAGAGACCCAAATGGGTTCAGGGCAAGATATTGAGCATTCACTATAGGACGAGGAATAGTAATGATAGGTGCCTCTGGCACTACAACCATTGTGGTTGCAGGAGTCAAAGGGGTGCCATTAACTATAGTAGGTGTGGAAGTTGAAGGGCTCCCAATGTTTTGAAGACTCAGTTCAATACTCATCCTTGTAGAATCACAAGTCTGAACAGTGGAGGTTTGTGTACCACGTCCAATAACTCTATGCATTTTAGAATACAAAGACTCGAAATCCGATGGTAATTGTAACAAGCGATGGGACCGACTGGGACGCTGGTCCGACTCCACGATGACTCAAGATACAAAAAATAAAGCCTAGGGCCAACTAGTAATCAAAGAACACACCAAAAAATCAAACGACCAATATGCACACAAATGGGGTAAAGTGGCTGAAAGGGACCTCCCTCCATAAAGAAGGTATGTCTCGCCCAAGAGGTGCCTGAGACTCCTTGCTAAAGATCAGAGGTAACATAATCAATTATAAGGGCCCTTGTGGGCTTAACAACTAGTCGATCAGATTCCCCCTGGAGAGGTAATCCTCCATAAAGGCCGTATGTTGTTCATCCCTTATCTGACCCAGAGAACCTACAAAATAACCACTGTGAGTAACCTATGTGGCACCTAAGTCAAGCAACTAAGAAGCCAATGTATAACCGATGCACATGCGAGTAGTCGTAAGTCAGATCCACTGTATGGGCAGGGTAACAAAGCCCTAAACCTTGAAAGTACCGCCTCTCATGGAGGTAAGGGCACTAAGAATATTCCTAGATACAAATATATCCCTAGAAATATATTTGACGCTAAGAAGGTATCGGGGGATATCCCTTCAACCAAACTCGCGTGACCTCATGATTAACTCCGGTGTAAGCGGAGCCTCATGATATTACCAATTATACAATTGATTTCTCCACTCCCTTTGTCAAACACATATGTTGATTTAATAGCCTTGGAGAAGTTTACTCGCAAAATTCTATTCCAAGGCACTAAATCCTAAGCTAGTTTGTGCACCCTAGAAAATAAAATCGTGACTAAGCAATTTTAAATTATAGCGTTAATTTTAGTGGCCATGCTTACTAAAAAAGGTATGGTAGTGAAACTCATGATGTTATGACTCAACAAGTAAAGTAAATATGAACACAATGCAAAGTCCTAACTTCAATTTTCAATGAATGATATCCTTCTTAAAACAATGCAATTTTCAATTTCAACTTTGCAATTCAGAAGTAAAAATGCAATCTTTCTTTACATGCACTAAGCTAATGACAAAGACTCAAAAGATAAAAATGCCAAGCAATACAAAATGCCTAATATTTTTTTATTTTCAATATAAGAAAAATGAAAACGCATGGATTGAACATCAACTTGATATATAAAAACTCTATTGTGTATAGAAAGAGACAACTGAAGTAGAATACCAAGAAGCAAGACACCCAGCCCAATGTACAAGGACAATCAAAATGAAAAGATGATGAGAAAGACTATGCCCAGAAATTCAACCAAAGTTAGGTTTCCTGTCATCCCACAGACACTTAACAGTCACTACAGAGACCCAAGAAGACTCAACAATGAACAAACCTACCCAACAACCACCAAACCTAGCAAACAAGAAAAAAATACTGATGTACGCGACTGTTCAGGGAAACAACGCATATGTACGTAATTTGCAGAAAGACAACACACTTATATATGCGACTGTCAAGCAAAAACCCACGTATATGTTTCAAAAAAAAAGCTAAGCAAGGGAGAAGGCTGAAAAACTCAGACCTAGAGTGAACAGAGGCTGTCAAGAAATGACACGACAAGAAACACAATAGGAACGAGAGAAATCTAAGGAGAAAAACACTCCAAACCCCAAGAAAGAAGATTAAATCCCCAGTGTGCTTGCCAATTTTGTTACAAGGAAAATCTCTCTATGGCTAGGGGCAAACCACAACAGATGGAAATGATTACAGAAATCAACTCTATTCTCAAGTATGCTATATAAACAAATATACTAGTAAGACAAGATAAAAGGCATGCCTCATCCAGATGTTTGATGAAGTGCACCATTGAGCAATTGACCCACAACAATATACTTGCAACTAGTCCTCAACAACCAAGCAAAGCAAGCATATGGTGATAATATATGATGTTAGCACATCTAATAGCATAATCCATTAATATACATAACAAATACGCTCATGGAATAATAATTCAAATATTTGCAAGATATCAATTGGATGGGAAAATAGTATTTCTATTAATATATGATCAACAAAAGTGAAAAAGTTACAAACTTCTATGTTGGCAGGATTTAGAACCGAGAAACTAAGTTCCTTCCAGTTGGGCCTCCACCACTTCAATCCTCCACCAAAGGCAAGCTCATAGAAGAGAGACAATGGAGTTCTCAATCAATAAGGGAAGAGATTGGGGGCTGAACACTGTCTTCAGACTTAAAGGAAAAAGGGATGCAGACTCAATATGAAGTGAATAATTTCTCCAGAGTAACTTTTCTCTCAAAGTTGAATTCTTTCTCCTCTTCTCCATAGCTCGGAATTGGCCCATTTATAGCCTTTAAATGGAACTGAAGGGCAGAGTCGAAATGTTTCCAGTATATGGAAGGCCAAGGATCATAGATCTCCCGTTGTGACATGGAAACCCGACACCATTTTTCATTTTTGAGCACAAATCCTGATGTACGCGGGCTGTAGTGGTGCAACCTACGTATAGACATTTTGTATAGTAGGCAAGGTGTGTACATGTGGAAAAATGTATTTTTTTAGCTCCGGAATTTGCAAAAAGGGATGAAAATTTTGCATAGGGAAATGGAAAAGGGACCTTTGTGCAAGATTGCATAGGGTGAGGAAAATCTTGCTATAACAATTTGTAGAGTACAATGCTAGCCAATGCATTACAAGATATGGTTGAATTAGTCTCTTCTAGTTTTAGGTCTTGCAATGGTTCCAATTCTTGATCTTCTTCCTCTTCATAGTCTATGTAGATAATTTCTTCTGACCACATTTATGCCCCTTACTATACTTGTTGTCACGATTGAAACACAATCCTTTTGTCGTTCTTTCATCCACTTACTAAGGTGTCAATCTCATAAGTTGAATGAGGCTAGATGAAGGAGCATAATGCTTTCTATAGTAGTTGGTGGCCACTCTTTTAGTAGCCATATTTTTACCTTCAAATTTCCTTGCCAAACTACAAGCATGATCTAGGGATTTGGGTTCAAAGAGACTCACCTCATGTTGAATGCTCTCCTTTAAAATGCCCATAAAGAGATCTAACAAATTATCCTCTAGAATGTTCTTTACCCCAAGACTTATTTTTTGGAATTTTTGAATGTGCTATGTAATTAGACCTCTTCTTCAAAGATTTATCAATTAGTAAAGAATGTGTTGCTCATAATATCCCCATAATGTGCTATCAATTCATCCATAAAAATGAACCAAGAGATAATATAAACTTTTTTTTGTTCACAAAGCCGTTAATACTAAACAAATTGATCATTTTCTAAATACAAGGATGTAAGAGTTACCTTTTGTAAGGTTAACGCTTGGTGTAGATCAAAGAATTGCTCCATTTGGAATATGCATGTTATAGGATCTTTACCATCAAACTTCCTCATACGATCTTGGGAATTAAGTAGTTCCTTGGTGCTGAATGGAACCCCCCTATGAGGAGGACCTTGGAGTGATGAATAGTCATGATTCTGGGGCTTAAAATTGATTTCCTCCACATTTTCATGATTTCCTTACATCCTAATATTTTCTTTAGGGAATCTCTAATCTAAGGTATGTAAGAAGATGGTTGACATGGAAATTTTCAATTCTTCCATCTTTTTATCCATCTTTTGTTCCATGAAATTTAATAATTGTTCCATATTTTGATCCATATCACCTTTAATTACTTCTTGCACATGTGATAAATTAATCTTTTTCAACACGATATCAACCATTTTCTTAACTTGGTTCTCGAAGTTGGATAGTTGATATTTGGTTATGCATTTCTTCACTTTCTTCATGAGACATGGTTGAGTTCTCTGAAGGTTTACCAGGAATATAAATTTTTGCAGAACCTCTTGCCATTGGGGAAAACAATAAAACTCTATTTTTTCTTTTTATCACAATTTTTAAATGACCAATAATAGATCTTCCAATCAAAATTTATGCCAAGTGTAAGTTACATACCTTTAAGACCCTAATTGGGAGATTGTCTTGCTGGCCGAACTTTGTCCTTATGTGTCTTTAAAATTTCGTCCCTTTTAAGTATGAAATTTTGATTTGTAGTACTCCATTTTTCTCTACAATTCCATAGGGTTGACCAAAGTTTGATGTGGCAAGTGAAAGTTATGGTAACTTTACCAAAACTTGCTGATTTTTTTCCCTTTCCAAAGAGAAAACTTGTACAGAATGCCACATCTCCAAGTTATGATATGTTTCTAAAATTTATACTTGAAATGTTCTGATCTGTTTTCTTTCTTAGGAAACTTTTGGTACTCAATTCGAAGTTTCCTAGCTTCGAATATGATAGTTCTACCAAGAAAACCTATTTGAGACTAGTTTTAGGACTTGTCGAAAATCCTACTTTCCACAGCCTATATTTCCAAAAGTGTAGTGTCTAAGAACCCAAAATTTTGACCATAGGTACCTTGACATTTCTCCTTCAACTCCTAAAAATTTCACATTTTGAAAATTTACCAAAAAAAGTTATAGCTAAAATTCCACGATGACTCGTTTAAGACTAATTTTAGGATTAGTAAAAAACCCTAACTTCCACAAGATATATCTCATAAATTATAATGATCCAAAATCTTAAATTGTTAACACAAGTTATTTGATATGTCTCCTCATGATGTTGAAAATTTAACAATATGTAACTTCTCCAATTTTTTTTTATAGAGAAAATGCCAAGATGACCTGTTTGAAGGAGTAAAACCCTAAGATCATATGCTTTGATTCCAAATGTTATGCACTAAACAACCAAAATAATATAAAAAAAGAAAGAGAAGTAACTCCATGTCTTGATAAATAGAGAATAATAAATGTGTAACCTCTTCAATTGGGAAACCTTCTTTTACAATAGAACAAAACTAGGTCTCCTTGATATATATAGGAGACACAATGTACAATTATGATTAAAGGGTCTAGCCAATAATACAAATACAACAACAAAAATATAAAAACTTGATATCTAGGGATTTACATGGGGATTTTTCTAGGTCTTAACCAACTATACACCATATTTAGAAAATTGTTGGGGTATAACACAATGATTTTCTCCTCCTCCTTTTAACTCACAACCATCTTGAGGAAATTTTTCACGAGTTCTTGTAGTATTTCAGAGCTTCACACTCTTTGATTGATATCTATTATTTTCATGGGAAAAATATACCATGATAAAAAAGAGTGCAACTCCTCACATGCTTTGGCAATATTTGTGTGCATTGGCAATATCTTTATAGGGAATCCACTCCATGTACATAAACAAAAACACATGCTTGCCTAGCTCTCCATGTTGCGGCTTTCACAAACATATTTTTCAACAAAATGCAATGATATTATTGTTGAGTTCTACAAATTTTCTTTGTGGTTGATTTGCTCACCACAAAACATATTTTACATGGAAATTATTTACCTAGAATATATTTGGTACACTCTATCCAAACATTTGTCTCATTCATCCTCGAGTTGTACACTTTTAACCAAGGTCATGTTGTCTATACCCACTATAGTAGTTGTTAATTGTTTTTTTGTCTCTCAACCTCCACTTGCACATTTACCCTAATTCCTTATTTCACATTTGACTCATTCACACTTGATCTTTCCTCATCAACTCCACTCTCTAATTGCACCACTCTCAACCTCTCATAGATATGTGTCTGTAACACACCCAACCCCCTAATCCTCATTAGGCTGGTGGGGTGTACATAATTTCTTATTTCTTTCCTCAAACCACCTTTCTTATCCACACCTATAAATCCAAATTTGAGCTCACAGTTCATTTATGCTCGTTGAGAGCTTTCCAATGACTGTAATTATGCTCAAATCTGAGTTTTGGATAGAAAGTTATGGCCTCTTAATGATTTCAGGATTTTCCTGCCCAAATCCACCTCATGTCCACGTGGCACCCATGTGGACACTCGCCACTTGTACTGTCCAATGTGGCATGGATTGGGTGCTGATGTATCAAGACATGCAACCTCCAATGTGGTTTTCCTCGAACCAACCAAATATGAACCCATCAAAACTCAACACACAACCAAGCAAATCCAGAAATCCAGATTTCCTTATAAATCCTCACAAAATTTTTTTTTGGATGTCCAGATGTCCAGATATATTTTTTCTCTAGAACCTCTAGTGGAACCCTTCACATCTATGGATCTGGGCTTCTGGGCCTCCAAAGGGTTGTCACTTATCAAAACTCCCGTATACTAGATGTTTTGGATATTCGAGGCTACGACTCCCTCTCAAGCTTACCTTGGAACCTCGACCCATCCGGGAATCTGGGGATTCAGATTTCCATGAAAAGTTGTTGCACAGGAACCTCAAGGGGAACTCTTAACATCCATATATCTAGACATCCAGAAGAATTTCCTCTGAGGATTGATAAGGAAATCTAGATTCCCATATTTATGAATTTTCTTGGTTCTGCCTCAAGTTCTACTAGGTTCATTTTTGGTTGGGCCAAGGCATGTCACATTGGAGGTTGTGTGTCTTAATACATTAACACTTGAGCAGTGCCATGTTGGATGGTATGAGTCATGAGGGTCCACATGGGTGCCCTATGGATGTGAGGTGGATTTTGGCAGGAAAATCCTGAAATCTTCAAGTGGCCATAACTTTCTATCTAGAACTTGGATTTGAACATAATTATAGTCATTGGAAAGCTCTCGATGAGAAACAATGACTTACGAGCTCGAATTTGAATTTATAGGTGTGGATAAGAAACGTGGTTTGAGTAAATAAATGAGAAATTTTGTACACCCCATCAGTCTAATAAGGGTTATGGGGATGGGTGTGTTACAATGTCCTTGTATTTTCCCTAGTCTCTCACATCACCTCCTCTATCTTACATAGATCATGGTGATTTCAAATCTATATCCACTAGCTTGATCTCTCACCTTCCTCAAACAAGTTAAGCCTTCAACATGTTTTTCTTAATTTCTCACTACAACTCCCACACCTTTACCCACAACCCTGATCATTATATTTTCCATTCTCTCTAACATGCAGATGTGGCATATCCCATATGTGTTCTATAAATTTCCCTATTATGTGTTTCTTTCATTCATAAATCTTGAAATTTGAGGCTTCCGCCTCCACCGAACAATTTATGCTTCATACTCACACACCATCTCAGTCAATAATAACAAACACACAACTACTATTCTCACTATGTTGCTCGTCACCAAGCTATCTCTATGGCTCAGTGTTAAGTGTCAAGACCTAGTCTTAGTAGCATCTTATCTCATCTCATATTGTATTATGTATTTGATATATTGTAAAATGAGGTTTCCCCCCAAAGTGGACTATAATTAATTGACTTTTTATCCTTTTTAAGGCATTGATTCATAACATTTGGTATTAGAGAATTGATCCTAGGGTTTTTGCTTCTCAAGGAAAGTCATCTTAGCATTTTTGCTTTATTTTATTTATTTATTTTTATGGGATGATTCATACAACAAAGAATGGAGGTTATTTAGAAGACATATCAAGGTATTTGTGGTAAAAATTCAGCTTCTCGGTCGTTATAATTTCGAAGATACACCCCGTGGAATATAGGGTTTTTGCATGGTTTTGACTAGTCCTATTACTAGTCTCAAACAAGTGTTTTGAGTAAAATCATCGTATTTTCTTCAACAAGGATCCAAATTTAGTGAGACAAATCACATTTGAAAGAGTACCATCTATAATATATCTAGTACAAGTTTGAGAATCAAATATCAAATATTGGGTGCGTGGCATTCTATACAAGTTCGTTCTCCTGGAAAGGCCAAAAATCAACAAGGTTTGGGAAAGTTACACTAACTTTCAATTTACACATCCAATTTTGGTCAGACCTAAGGCATTGAAAAGAGGACATATTAGAGTACTATAGGACAAAATTTTAGACTCAAAAGGGCCAAAATTGCAGAAATACATTAGAAGGAAGGTCAACTAGGAGGACAGACTCCAAATTAAGTGTTTGAAAGGTATGTAACTTACAATTGGCATAAATTTTTATTGCAAGGTCTGTTTTTGGTGATTCAAAACTTGTGATAAAGAGGAGAAAGATGAATATTATTATTTTTACTATACATGAGTCCAAAAAAGATGTCAGCACCAATTAAACCTCTAGAAGTCTCATCTACAACTCATGAAAAAAATGATGAGATACTTAACAGGTTGTCCAAATTGGAGGAAAAACTTAAAGATTTGAGTGCCGAATGAATAAAAACTAATGATTTTGTAAACTCACAAAGACAAATTTAAGAAATGGAAAGGAAGATGTGTTGATACTGAGAGGGGGGTGAATCAGTATCAAGTACAATTTAAAAACCTTTTTCAACTTATACTTAAACCATTCAATTATATCCAATGAGCAATGAACAATAGTATA
>JZKD02S2062095.1:168316-188453 GCA_000966675.3 Picea glauca | reverse complement strand
TAAAACCATATCAATGGTATTAATGGATAGTGAAAAGGCAACCCCCTTTTTATCATTATACTTGGGGTTTATTTACAAGATACTTAGAAGAAAAATACGAGAAAGTTTGGGAAAAGGACTACTTCAATCAAATGACAAGAATCAAGCACTTAGGTGATATTGAAGATTATAATTCAAAATTTCAGGTATTGGCCACAAGGGTGGATAACATAAGTGATGCACAATTGTTGGAAGCTTACATGAGTTAATTAAAAGAAGACATTAAACATGAGATTTTCTTAAGACATCCTACAAATATTATGGAATCTATGCAATCTTCTTGTCATATTCAAGCCAAGAATAAGGCTATGCACAAGTCTACCATTAGAGCATACACATGAAGCAAAGATCATTTTGGGGTTCATAAGACAAGTGTACCTCAACTGAAAAGGGCGACACCTCATCAAATGGATGAAAGAAGAGAAAAACGATTATGTTTCAATTGTGACAACAAGTACAGTAAGGGGCATACATGCGTAAAAATAAATTATCCTACATAGACTGTGAAGAAGAAGAAGATCAAGAATTGGAATCGCCACAAGATCCAGATCTAGAAGAGACTATTCGAACAATATCTTGTCATGCATTGGATAACATCAATACTCCACAAACCCTCAAGATACAAGGATACATAAAAAAGAAAAAGGAAACAATATTGATTGATTATGGTAGTACCCATAATTTCATCAATTACAAATTGGCAAAAAATCTCAATTGCTTTGTATATCCTGCACCAAAGTTTCAAGCAATGATTGTAGATGTAGTTACCATAAATTGTTCAGGGAAATGCCATAGTATTAAGCTCAACATGGGGGTCTATTTTTTGGATAGCCCCACGTTTTCCATCCAAATGGGGGGTGTTGATGTTGTATCAGGGTTCCAATGGTTACAATCACCGAGAATAGTGGCCTTTAATTTTCAAGATATTTTCATGAAATTTTCCTCAAATGGCAAACAAATTGAGCTTAGAGGTATCCAAGGGAAACCCTCTAAGGTGACAAACTTTAATAGCATGAAAACATTACTAAAAAAAGGACACCGAGGTGTAGTTGCACAATTGTGCTCACTTGATGTTCAAACATCTATATCCTTTGATCCATTACACCTCGAAATAGTTATCAACAATTATTCCAAGGTATTTGGTGAAATTCCTAAGGTTCTTCCACTTGCTTGAGATCATGATCATGCTATCCATTTGAAAATAAGAAGTGTACCACCTAACATTAGGCCTTACAGATATCCATATGCATAGAAGAGTGAGATTGAGCACATGATCCAAGAAATGTTAGAGGCCGCATCATTCAACCTAGCCAAAGTTCTTTCTCTTCACCATTTGTTATGGTTACAAAAAAGGATGGTTCGTGGCATATGTGCCCAGATTATGGACAACTCAACAAAATGACCATTAAGGATAAGTTTCCTATACCCACCATTGATGAATTGTTAGCTGAATTACATGGAGAAAAATTATTTACTAAGATGGATCTTCATTCAGGATATCATCAAATTAGAATGAGGCAGGAAGACATTCCTAAAACAACTTTTAGAACACATGAAGGTCACTATGAGTTTTTAGTCATGCCATTCAAACTTACTAATGCATCTTCAAATTTTCAAAGCTTGATGAATTCTAGTTTCAATCCCTTCCTTGGAAATTTTGTGTTAGTATTTTTTGATGACATACTAATCTACAACAAATCTTGGGAAGAGTATGTACAACATGTTGACGGAGTATTACAACTATTGGAAGAGCAACAACTTTATGCAAAGCCTTCCAAGTGTGCCTTTGGAGTTTAAGAAGTGGGATATTTGGGTCATATTGTACCTCATGAAGGTGTAAAGGTGACCCTAACAAAATTAAAATTATGAGGGATTGGTCGATCCCCAAAACCTTGAATAAACTTAGAGGATTGTTAGGGTTAACATGATATTATTGTTAGTTTGTCAAGAATTATGGTCAAATAACAACACCTCTAAAAACATTATTAAAGAAGGAAGCATTTTCTTGGACCGAAGAAACAACCAAAGCTTTTGAAAAACTTAAGGAGGCTATGTGTACTAATCTCGTCCTAGCCACACCGAACTTTAGGAAAACATTTATTGTGGAGTGTGATGCCTTAGGCCATGGAATATATGTAGTTTTAACATAAGAAGGAAGGCCCCTTGCCTTTGAAAGCATAAAACTTAAAGGAAAAAACTTAGTCAAACACATTTATGAAAAATAAATGTTGGCCATATTATAGGCAGTTTAGAAATGGCGCCCTTACCTAATAGGAAGACACTTCAAGGTAAAAACAAATCATGATAGTTTGAAGTACTTCTTAGAGCAACGATTATCTTTATAAGACCATGAAAAATGGGTCACAAATATGCTAGGTTATGACTTTGAAATTTTCTACAAAAAAGGAAAACATAATGTTGTGGCAAATTCCCTTTCAAGGAAAGAAGAAGAAACAAAAGGTTCACTATGTGCTGTTTCTATTCCGTAATCTGATTGGGTGGAAGAAGCAAGGATAGAATGGAAGCAATATCAATAGGTATGCAAGATAATTCAACAACTACATAAGGACCCCAGTTCATTAGATAATTTTTCATGGAATAATGAGTTGCTATGGTATAATGATCACCTATATTTAAGTAAGAACTCCCAACTCAAACAAAAGGTCCTTCTAGAATTGCACACTTCTCCTATAGGAGGACATTCAAGATTCTTGAAAACATACTAGAGGATCAAGAGGTATGCAAGATCATTCAACAACTACATAAGGATCCCAATTCATTAGATAATTTTTCATGGAATAATGACTTGCTATGGTATAATGATCACCTATATTTATGTAAGAACTCCCAAATCAAACAAAAGGTCGTTCTAGAATTGCACGCTTCTCCTATAGGAGGACATTCAATATTCTTGAAAACATACTAGAGGATCGAGAAGGATTTTTTCTGGGAAGGTCTTAAAACTGATGTTCAAAAGTTTGTGTCCAAATGTTTAGGCTACAAATAGAATAAGGGAGAAACAACTAAGACACCATGTCTCCTACGACCATTAGCTATACTGAGTCAATGTTGGGAAGATGTTTCAATGTATTTTATTACATGTTTACCAAAATACGATGGTAAGATTGTCATCATGGTAGTAGTGGATTGACAGACAAAGTATTCCCATTTTTTCTCTATTTCTCATCCTTTTAAAGAAAGTACAATAGCTACAACATTCATGGAAACGATTCAAAATATACATGGATTCCCAAAGATTATTGTAAGTGACATAGATCCAATTTCACTGGAAATTTCTGGACTAAATTATTTTCTTGTTTGGGTATTCAATTGGCTCACAACTCGTCTTACCACCCTCAATTCAATGGGAAAATTGAGATTGCGAATAAATTTCTAGAGGGATATCTTTGTTGTTTTGCATATGATAAACAAACATAACGGTCTAGTGGTTTTTCTTGGCGGAATGGTGGTACAACACATCCTTCCATACTGCATAAAAAATGTTCCCATTTCTGGCACTTTATGGATATCATCCTCCATCCATTACATCACCCTTGAAAGGGATTACAAATGTTCTAGTAGTGGAGGACCACATAAGGAACCAACAAGAGGTTCTCAAACTATTGAAGGACAACTTGGTTATGACACAAAATAGGATGGATCAACATTGCAGTGAAAGGGAATTTGAAGTGGGGGATTAGGTATTTCTGAGGCTACAACCATATAAAGAGATATCCCTCAAGCAACAAAAGAAGGACACTAAATTAGCACCCAAATATTATGTCCCCTATAAATTTTTTCAAAGGATTGGAAGTATGGCTTACAAATGGGAGTTGCCTCCATCTTCATGTGTACATATAGTCTTCCATGTTTCTTTCTTAGAGAAGGTAATCAACAATAAGATCTCAGTCCAAACTATTTTACCAGATATTAATGAAGAAGGGAAAATCGTAATAGAACTAGAAAAAATCCTTGAAACAAGCATTAAGCAACTGGGAAATTGAGCTATCACGAAGTACCTCGTAAAATGGAAGAACCTATGAGTGGAAGAGGCAACATGGGAATATGAGTTCTTCATGCAAAAACACCCACAATTAGTTAAGCGTTGAGGACAACACTTGTTTGAAGCGGAGGGGCATGTTTAGACCTAGTCTTAGGAGCATCTTATCTCTTCTCATATTGTTTTCTGAATTGGATATATTGTAAAAGTAGGTTTCGCCCTCGAAGTGGACTATAATTCATTGACTTTTGATCATTTTTAAGGTGTTGGTTCATAATACTAAGTGGGAAAATATATCAGTTGATGAGCTAGATGATATTGAACACCACCTCTATCTCCTCATGGCTATGCAATATGTATTTCCCATGAATAATCAACCTCTTCCCTAGGATAAAACATAACACATCCTCAATCTCTGTGACCAGTTTGAAACACTAGTGAACCAAGATAAACAATACCACATATGGGGGACTCTCCACTATCATATTTTTTGAAGGTATGATGGATACTGATGAACTTTCTTCGCACCCCCAAAAAATTCTAATGTCCTCTTAGGAGCCATATTTCCATTCTCTTCAATGCCTTCCTTAGAAATAACTTCACTTCCAACAAGCCACCCTCATTCATTTTCTCTCCACAGAAAGTATGTACCCCTTATGCACATTCTTGGACTTGAAATACCTATAAAGAACAACACATGGCTCCAATTACCATTGCTTCACCCCCCCATCTGGTGGATAAGATTTGGATACAATATACATCATCTCTAGGCAAGACACAATGTACCCCATGAAGTCAAAATGGAGAAAAAAATTATATGTTGCATGGAAACAATGCTAATATTTTTCTCCAACAATTCACCTCCATATATTGACATAAATGTCCCTCCAGTTTCTTCATATATTGTTTATGGGGTTAGCCTCTCTCAATTTCCACAATGAATATCTCATGTTCCTAACATTTTTGGTTACTTGAACCACCCACTACCTTTCACCATTTCTCTGCCAAAGGCCAATGTATTAGATACATAGATTTTGAATGGTGTAAGTAGTACTTTAGATGTTTCATTCAAGGTGGTCCAACCCATTTCCTTTCATTTGTACTCCTCATTGTTTCATGTATTTATTTTAGCAACTCATTTGGACGATAAGGATAATGATATTCTACACGTGGTTGTTTCCCCTCATGTTTCTCTTGATGCCTCAATTTCATTTCTTGCTCCTTCTCCTTATCATCATTTATTTCCACCTTCGTCTATGTCGGTCCTATTAGAGCTTTGTTATTTTGATTTTTCAGTAGCATCATCTATAGTAACTGATGTGGCAACAAACTTTTGGAGTTCATTGGCATCATATATGGAAAATGTGATTTGTTATCCCCATATGGATATGATGATTGATATCCTTATTGAGAAGTCCAACAAATCCAGTGAGCTACATTCCTAAAATAAAACCATTGATGATTATCGTTTTTCAAATGATCAATACATATTGAATAGCTAGGGTGAAAATGTACATCTTTTGTTGTTATGTTTTATCAATAGTCGAATCTCATTGAAGGCTCTTGTCCTATTACGAGTTTAAAATATTTTGAACAAATAATTAAGGGTGGTCAACTTTTGACTACATACAAACTAGTGTATCTAGTGACAAAATGTTGTGCAACATTTGACAATTATTGCTTTGGAGTTCAACAACAAAGCTTCCTCACAACTTTGCTAGCTTTCCATTGCATTGCTCCTCTTGGTATGATACTTCAAAAAAGACATATATACATAATGTGTACAATCCTGTCTTGTAAATATGCAAAACTTCTCTCTTCAATCATTTGGCTTATAAGATGCAAGTTGTCTTCTTCGTAGTTTTCCTTCTAATGTTATGGATGATACATATTTAGGAATAAGTTTCACACGTTATTGACATAATAATACAACTGTTCCTTGGCCTCCAATTTCTCATGCATCAACACTTGCCTCCAACTATTCTTTTCAAATCATAGTACCACATGATTCTCACGATGCATATGATTTCTTCATCCTTGGTGCCATAACTTGTTTTCTATAGTCCAACCATTTATTGCACCTTAGCATAGAGATCGTTCATCTTTCCATAACAACTTTGGATCTCCCTTTGATTGTCTTAGGGTTACCTTATTATCGATGGGTGCATTCTTTTGTTTGAGTATTTACTTCTAGAACCTATACTTCATCTCAGCTAGTGCCTTATCCATTGGATGCTACCCTTCACATAGTGCCTTCTTCATTGGACACTACCTTTCAAACTATTAGTGGTCTACTCCTTTAGATTCTTTCCAATGCAAAACACACACCAACACCTTTTCTACCATATACTTCTAGATCAACACACTACCATTCAACTTTGGGGTTTTCTGCTAATTTTTGAACTCGTAACACAACTTTGACAATCATGTACTTTGACTATTGAAGGGTACACCGGTTTGTATGGTGCAACACCCCAACTCTTTCCATAAGTCAACTCACCTCTAGACCATCTCCAAATTGATCTCTCTCTTATTATGATTTTCTTATATCAAGGTCCAAATGATCAGTTGTTTCAAATCCTCTCACACTCATGTTTGTGCAGGATACCCCATACACTAGTCTCTTTCAAATCTAGGGCATATATAAATGTTTTCAATTTGTTGGTATTCTCACTTAGATCTCTTTTATGGGTACATTATTAAAGGCAAAAAAAAATTGTGAGTTCACCTCAATGCCATTGTCTCATGAGAATTATTCCAATGCAATTTGGTTCAATGCACTAGTAAATTTGGGTCATATTTCGACGACCCTTTCGACGTAATTTCAACCTGATGTTGTTGAGATCACGACAAACATTGGCCCTCAATACGTCATTTTTGGTACCATCTCAATTCCGATGAATGTTCTTATATCTCAATTTTGACATATCTTATGGACACGTGTCGTCCAAGGCTCAATTTTATAGTGACACAAATTGTCGTCGCACTTCTGACGTATAATTACATGTCATCTTACTTCCGACGACAATGCATGGTTTACATATCGTCTCTACTATGACTAAAAATGTCGTTGCAATAGAGATGACCAAACATTTTTTAAAACCTTAAACGGTGACGGAACACATCATCTTAATGTTGACGCCAAAAACTATGCCTCAATGAATTTGCCATATCTGCGACGTTTTCTATCATTGGAAAAACGTCGAAAGTTAGATGCCATAAGTGCATCGCTAGTGAGATGAAAGGGACATTGAAATACTGACACACACAAACACACACACACACACACACACACACACACACTATGTGTGTGTGTGTGTGTGTGTGTGTGTTAAAGCACAAGAATTTTCTTGAAAATGAAGGGCTAAAAAAGTTCAATATCAATTCAACTAGCCTAATCATAAATGAGGAGAAGGATCCAAGAGGAAAAGTGTTTCCATGAGATGGAATTGATGATGTAAAGGTCACTAATATTATGGACACTCTTTTCAAGGACACTAACACGCTCTTGGATTCTGAATACTATGGCATTATGCTACCAAAATATTATGAAGATACTCACTTGAAGAAATATTTGTAGAAATATGTCTTATCATCGCTTCCTTATCTTGGTTCCAAGAATTCAACACACGATGAAGGTAAACCACTACAAAAACAAATAGTAGATTTTGAAACCTAGGTGAAGGTCATGTTTCATAAGCATATGATTTGACAAGGTGAGATTCATGAGAAAAACATAATGCAAATAAACACACACACACATATAATCACAATCTTGTTCCAAGAAGAAAGAGAGGGGTGTTATGAATCTAATCAATGAAGGTTATAATAATACATCTCTATCAAGCACACTTATGTGTGATAAATAACCATATATTCCATAGTGATAATGTCTTGCGACACTCCATTCACATGCAATATGGAATTTGATGACTAAGAGAAATAATAAGAAAATATTGCGTGTGTTACCTTGCTGCCTAGTGACAATGTTTATTCTCAAGAAAGGATTGTAAATGAGATCATATCACTCACTAAATATGTCATGTCTGAGGGTGTTGAAACTCCAATAAAAAATAATAATTTTGATAGACACTCCACCCCATTGTTAGCATGTTTACAGGAAGAGCGTGCTTATCATTGATGGCAAGAATAACAACGATGATGGAAAATAGGAAAGTAGTGATGAGAGCACCAGAATAAGTCCTCTTTTATGAAGACAAAGCTCAGGAGTAAAAGAGAAGATGAGGCCCTTCAACTGGTCTCGTAGGAGAAGGGTCGGAGGACGAAACCTTTGAATGCTTAGAAAATATTCTAAGTCGGAAGAGATCGTAAGCTCAGGAGAAGGAGCGACAATGGCTGTCAGATCGATCACTATGAATAATCTAGACCATTGAATTAGAGTCCAGAGAGGAGGAACGAGTGCACAGAGGAGGAGAACATATCTTAGGCGTTATATCTGAGTGCATGGACCAACCGTCGTTGGATCCAGAGGTAAGTGCACATGCCTTAATTCCTTTAGAGCGCACAGGAGAAGCGAACTCACAAAATACCAAAGTTCCTAGGTCTATTGGAACCATCCATCATCGAGGGGGATAAGTGGAAGCAGATCTAAGAGTTAGAGGATTCAAACCTCGAAAGATTTGCAAGGAGAAGAGTGGAAACTCGTGAAGTTCGAAATTGCGAAGGAAATCCTAGCCGTTGGTGCTGGGAAGGACACGTGGCGAGAGATCAACGCTTCATTGATTCACAAAGTGAGAAATCTAGAAGTAGGAGTGAATGCACGAGACAGGAACTCACGAAATCCGAGTTTATGAAATTGATCTCAACCGTTGGATCAAGGAGAGATCTGGACCGTTGATCTGATGCAAGTGCAAGTTCGGGAATCTAAGAAAGGAAGTGATATAACTTCTGACATCGTGAGTCTCAGAGTCTTGAAGTGCAAAGAGGAGATCTTGACCGTTGGATCACAGAGAGATCTGAACCGTTGATCTGGAAAGCATAGATTCAGGGTTTGGGTTCCGAAAGAAAGGGGCGAGCTGATTTCCAAAGTCCCGAAATGCGAAGTCTCGAAGTCCTGATTCACGAAGGGGAGATCTGGGCCATTGGATCACTGAGGGTTGTGGACTGTTGATCTGACCCGACTTAGTTCGGATTTCGAGAGCTCGAACTTCGAAGAATGGAGGAGAGATAACTCACGAGATTGTGAAACACAAAGTCATGTAGCGCCTTTTTGGTTAGCATGTGGTCACAACCTGTGGACATGTGAAGAGGAACTTGCACCCGATGCCAGTTCACGTAGGTGAAGTTCACAAGGATGTTCTTCACGAAGAACTCCTGTAACTATCATAAGAGACTTACTGTAACTGTCAGGTGAACTGTAATTGTAACAGAGAAGAGGAAGGGTTGCATTGGCAGAGAAGCCAAGAATCTTAGGATAACGACCACTGATGACGAACAAACTGTGGATAACTACCAAAGAAGGTGAAGAGTTGTGGGGATGATGTGATAGAGGTCTTGGCATGATAAAAACTCAGAACAGTGAAGAGAGGAAGTGATTTTTGGTAGTTGTTCATGCGGGTAGAAGGAGGATGTGTGCAACATCTCAAGCGGATAGTAGAGGCGCGACACATAGCATGCAAAAGCAACATAGAGCATAAAACACAAAAAGATGCAGAAGTGGATAAGTGCATAGAAGCTGAAGAAGGTAGATGAGACTTTGAGCTGAAACAGATCAGGTCAAAGACAGATCAAGTAAGTAAGTTTTTGTAAGATTCAATCAGGGTGGTAGGGTGGTGCTAGGGAGGATTGTAGTCCTCTAAATTCTAGTTGGTGCTAAATTAACCTGGGAGTTGGTACTTCCATCTAGTTGGTGCTAGAGAAATGTGAGAGTTGGCGCTCTCTGAAATTTGTAGCTTGCTATCAGAGGTTTTAGCCTCATATTTGAGTTGGTGCTCAAAGACTATGATGTACATGAAAGTTGGATCTTGATTGACATCCTAAGAAGAAGAGGTTTTATCCCTTTATGGGTTTCCTCAAGAAAATCAGTGTCTCTGTGTATTCTGTGTGATTGATCAAATATTATATATCTATGCATCTTAATTTATCAACAACACATTAAATAATAGTCTAGAAAGATTCATAAAAGAAGTTGAAAAGTTTCAAGATTATATATACAACTGATTCACCCCCCCCTCTTAGTTTATTTTCCAACAATTGGTATTAGAGCTGGTGCCTTTGATCAAAGGTAGATCCATAAGCTTGATCATGACTAGTCATGAAGGAAGTTCAACTAATAGAGTTCCTCTGTTTGATGGAACAAACTTTGCCTTCTGGAAAATAAGGATGATAACATATTTAATGTCCCTGGGTGCTTATGTTTGGGATGTCATTGAAACTGGATATATAAAGCCTGTAGTCTTGGCCTCAAGAGATGATAAGCTGGAGTTTATCTTTAATGCAAAAGCAATGAATTCCATCCTCAATGGACTTGCAGAAGCCGAGTTTGTCAAAGTCATGCACTGTGATTCAACAAAAGTTATGTGTGACAAGCTGATAATTAGTTATGAAGGTAATGAAAAGGTGAAAGACACAAAACTTCAAACTCACAAACTAAAATTTGAGCAGTTAAATATGGATGAAGATGAAACTATCAGTAAGTACTTCTTACATATAGAAGAACTTGTCAACAATATGAAAGGTCTAGGTGAAATGATAGATGAATCTTTTCTAGTCCAGAAAATATTAAGATCCCTTCCTGATAGATTTAACTCAAAGGTCTCTGCTATAGAGGAAATAATTGATCTCAAAGTGTTGACACTAGATCAACTTCTAGGAACCCTAATTGCTTATGAAATGAGAATCACCAAAGGTAAATCCACTACAAAAGAGGCATCCTTTAAAGCAGATAAAAACACAGAATCCGATATAGAAGAGATTGAAGCAAATTTTGTGAGAAGACTGACGAAAGGATTAGGAAAATACAAAGGTAAACTGCCCTTCAAATGTTTCAACTGTGACAAGATAGGTCATTTTGCATCTAAGTGTCCTCACAAAAGAAAGGACCAGGCATATGATGATGAAGAAAATCATAAACACAAGAAGGTCTATAGAGAGAATAATTTTAAGAATAAAAGCCATTGTGTAAACAATGACGACGATCCTTCAGATGATAAAGACAATGACTCTTCTATTGAAAGTAAAATAAATGATGTCATGCTAATAGACTTAGAATATATAAACACTGAAGATACATGAAGTGAGTTTGTTGATTGTGAAGCAGTAGTATATCTTGAAGGAGAACTTGTCAGTGCCATGGAAGAGATTAATAGACTCAGAGAAAAGAAAAGAAAACAAAAACAGTTACTGCTCAGGTATGAGAAAACATGCTATGAACCATTTGAAGAAATTTCTCTGTTGAAAGTTAAGTTAGAAGAAGTTGAGAGGATTGAGGACATCATCACACAACAATTAAAGAAAGCTAAGACAAAAGGTGAAAAATTGGAAGTTGAAGTAGTGTCTGTAAGAAAAGATCTAGAGAAATTTTAGGCCTTATATCATCAGAATCTGACAAGTATTAAAGCCTCAGAAGGATTATCCACCATTCCGAATCAACAAAGGAATCCAAATTTGAAAACTGGTTTGGGTTATGAAGAGGGATCAAGTAGTGGTCAGCCAAGCAACAAAGAATCCATCAATTTTGTCAAATCTACGACCATTGACAACAACAAGCCTACAGAAACAAAGGAAGATAATCAACTGCCAAGGAGGAGTGAAGAAAAAGGTACCAAATCTAATCTGTAGAACAAAGAAATAATACACCCTCTGCTCAAGGAAATCATCAGCATGGAAGAAATCGACCCACTCAAAGAAGACAATCATTTTCTAGGTACAAAGAATTTTTCTATGGATATTGTTTTTACTGTTCTAACTTTGGCCACAAACTTGTATTTTGTTTGTTAATATTTGGACATGAGCAATCAAGACACCCAAGGAATAAATATCTACCACAACAAAGAATGATACAACCGAGTAAGAAACAAACACAGACTGCAAATCATGCGATGGCTGGGAAAATGACACATATTAAGCATAACAATCGTTATGATCCTTTATTCAATGAACTAGAATGTTACATCTGCCATAATTACAGATATAAAGTTGCAGACTGTCGCCTAAAGAAATATAAGCCAGTTTCAAATCACAGAGCTGAAAACATCAATGTTTGGAAGAAGAAAGGAGATAACAAGTGTGGATTAGTGTTGGCAGCTCAAAGACAAAAGAACCCCTGGTATATTGACAATGGATGCTCTAGTCACATGACAAGTGAAAAAAGTAAGTTCCTATCACTCAAAGAAAGTAAATAAGGAAATGTGACCTTTGGAAATGATGCTCCAAGAAAGATCAGAGGTAAAGGTCTAGTAAGCTTAGGTAATGGAAGATCCAAAGCTCAAGATGCATTATTTGTTGATAGATTAAAGCATAATCTTCTTAGTGTCAGTCATGTGTGTGACAGAGGATGTAAAGTCACTTTCACTGCCAAAGATTGTAAAATAAAAACAATGAACACATGAGAGATGATTGAAAAAGGGGTTAGAACTGAAAACAATGTCTGTGTTCTGAAGGAAGATAAGAAGGAATTCCATTTAAAAATTTTTGATGAAAGTTGGTTATGGCACAGAAGGCTTGGACACCTGAATTTTGATCATATTGTCAAGCTGAATAATGAAGGTGTTGTGAAAGATCTTCCAAGAATATCTAAGCCTCATAACTCTGTATGTGAATCTTGTCAAATGGGGAAGCTGACTCATGTTCAATTCAAATCGAAGAGTTTCACATATTTAGAGAAACCACTTCAACTTATTCATATGGATCTGTGTGGACCATCACGAAAGGAAGGAATTGGAGGAGAACGTTACTTTATGCTAGTCATTGATGACTTCTCCAAACTTACGTGGGTTGCCTTTCTGAGAGAAAAATCTGATGCATTTGAGAAGTTCAAAAAGTTTAAGGCATTAATTGAGAATCAGACAGGAATGAAGTTAAAGGTAATTCTCTCAGACAGGGGAGGATAATTTCTGTCAAGAGATTTCAAAGAATTCTATGACAGACATGGAATTAAAAGAGAATATACTATTCCAGGTACTCCTCAACAAAATGGAGTTGTAGAACACCAAAATAGATCAATTCAACAGATGGAAAGGGCTATGATGAGTGAAAGGGACATTTAAAAAACCTTTTAGGTGGAGGTTGTTCACACAGCTGTTCATATTCTAAACAAAGTGCATCTAAGGCCAAACAATGATAAAACTCCATATGAGCTGTGGTTTGGTCGACCTGCATCAATCAAGCACTTCAAAGTATTTGGAAGTAAATGCTACATCAAAAATAATGTTGATCATCTGGGAAAATTTGATGGTAGAGTTGATGAAGGTATATTCTTAGGATATGCAAGGAACAGTAAAGGATACATATGCTTTAACAAAAGAATGCATAAATTAGTAGATTCTATTGATGTTCGAATTGATGAAAAAGCTCATGTAAAAGATCAACAAAGAATAAGCACCAAGTCAGATGAAGAAGATGATGAGGATAATGAAAATGAAGAACAACAAATATTAGAGTCACAAGAATATGATGAATCAGGTGGAGAAGAGACACCCAGATAAGAAGAGTCAACACAACAATCAACATCAAATCCTTCCTCCAGAATTACTCAAAAGAATCATCTTCCAAGTCAGATAATCGGTGAGAAAGACAAAGGTGTACAAACCAGGAGAAGGATAATCAAAGACACCGAGCAATCACATATAGCCTTCATATCCATGGTGGAACCCAAGAACTTTAATGAAGCCAGTAAGGATGTAAATTGGTTAAAATCAATGCATGAGGAACTGGATCAGATTGAAAAGAATGATACTTGGGAACTTGTTCCTAGGCCAATAAATAAAAATGTAACAGGATCCAAATGGGTCTACAAAAATAAGATGAATGAGCAAGGAAATATTGTAAGAAATAAGGCTAGATTGGTCTGCAAAGGGTATGCTCAAATAGAAGGATTGGATTTTGATGAAACATTTGTGCCCGTAGCGAGATTATAAGCTATTAGAATGTTTCCTTTTTATGCTTGTCATAAGAAGTTTAAAGTCTGCCAAATGGATGTCAAGTCAACTTTTCTAAATGGAGATCTAAAAGAAGAAGTATATATGGAACAACCAGAGGGTTTCCAATTGTCAGATAATCCCAACCTTGTCTGCAAGCTGAAGAAAACCTTATATGGGTTGAAACAAGCTCCTTGTGCCTGGTATTACAGATTGGATAAGTATCTTCAAGGCAAAGGGTTCAAGAGAGGAATAGTTGACTACAATCTATATATCAAAACATAGGATAATGATTTGCTCATTGTGTTGGTCTAGGTAGATGACATCATCTTTGGAAGTAATAATGCTTCATTGGTACAATGGTTTGCTTATGCCATGTAGTCTGAATTTGAAATGCCTATGATAGGGGAACTGCCATTTTTTCTTGGTCTGCAAATTACTTAGAGGTCTGAAGGAATATTTATTTCTCAGGAAAAATATCTAAGAGAAATGTTGAAAAGGTTTCAAATGGAAGATTCTACACCTATGAGCACACCTATGGTCACTGGATGCAAGTTAAGAAAGGATGATGACTCACCTGATGTTGATCAGAGTTCATATAGGCCTATGATAGGAAACCTATTGTACATCACAACATCTCGTCCAAACATAATGCATGTTGTTGGAATGGTAGGAAGGTATCAGTCTGCACCTAAACAAAGTCATTTGCTAGCTGTCAAAAGAATATTCAGATACTTGAAAGTAACAATGAACTATGGCCTATGGTATCCTAGGAATCATAATTTTCAATTATCAGTCTATTCAGATGCTGATTGGGCTAACTACATGGATGAAAGGAAACACATGAGTGGAGGTGCATTCTTCTTAGGAGATTCTCTTGTAGCATGGTTGAGCAAGAAGCAAGGTTCCATTTCCTTATCAACGACATAAGATGAATACATTGCAACTACCACTTGTGCAAGTATTGTGGATAATTCAGACACTTGCAGACTTGGAGGTCAAATATGCTGCACCGATTCCAATTCATTGTGATAATACTAGTGCAATTAGTGTGTCAAAGAATCCTGTATTTCACTCCAAGACCAAGCATATACCCATCAAGTATCACTTCTTGAGGGAACAGGTTATCAACATTGTTGTTTCTTTGCATTATATTCCATCCAAAGATCAAATTGTTGATATCTTCACTAAACCGTTTACAAAAGATCAGTTTGAGTATCTGCGCCAGAAGTTGGGCATGGCATTGTTATCAAGTTAAAATAGTCTATCTGATCAGGGGGAGAGTGCTCATAGTATATCTAATTAGGGGGAGAGTGCTTCAGGGGGAGAACATAGTCACTCTCAGTTCTATTTCACATTGATGTCAAAGGGGGAGAAAAAGGTGTGGTCTACTATAGTTGGAGGTCTAGGAATAATAGTGCAGCCTTTCAGGGTTGCCATCAATGCCAGAGGGGGAGATTGTTGGCATGTTTACAGGAAGAGTGTGCTTGTCATTGATGGAAAGAACAACAACGATGATAGAAAACATGAAAGAAACGATGAGAGCTCCAAAATAATTCCTCTTTTATGAAGATAGAGCTTAGGAGGAAAAGCGAAGATGAGACCCTTCAACCGGTCTTGCAGGAGAAGGGTCGGAGGCTGAAACCTTTGAATACTTAGAAAATATTCTAAGTTGGAAGAGATCGTAAGCTCAGGAGGAGTAGCGATAGTGTCCGTCGGATCGAGCACTACGAAGAATCTGGACCGTTAGATCAGAGTTCAGAGAGGAGGAACGAGCGCGTAGAGGAGGAGAACAGATCTCAGGCGGTAGATCTGAACACATGGACCAACCTTCGTTGGATCCATATGTGAGTGCACAGGCCTTAATTCATTTAGAGTGAACAAGAGAAGTAGACTCACAAAGTCTCGAAGTTTTGAGGTCTATCAGAACCATCGATCATTGAGGGGGACAGGTGGAAGAAAATCCGAGAGTTCGAGGATTCAGACCTCGAAAGATTTGCAAGGAGAAGAGTGGAAACTCGTGAAGTTCAAAATCATGAAGGAAATCCCAGCCGTTGGTGTTGGGAAGGACACGTGGTGAGAGATCAATGCTTTGCTGATTCACAAAGCGAGAAATCCAGAATTAGGAGTGAATGCATGAGACAGGAACTCGAGAAGTCCGAGTTTGTGGAATTGATCTTGACTGTTGGATCCCAGAGAGATCTGGACCATTGATCTGATGCAAGTGCAAGTTCGGGAATTGAAGAAAGGAAGTGATCTAACTTCCGACATCGCGAGTCATGAAGTCTTGAAGTGCAAAGAGGAGATCTCGACCATTGGATCATAGAGAAATATGGACCGTTGATCTGGCAAGCGTAGATTTGGGGTTTGGGTTCTAGAAGAAAGGGGCGAGCTGAATTCCAAAATCTCGAAATGCAAAGTCTCGAAGTCCTGATTCGTGAAGGGGATATCTGGGTCGTCGGATCACTGAGGGTCATGGACCATTGATCTGGCCCGACTTAGTTCAGAGTTCGGGAGCTTGGACTTCGAAGAATGGAGGAGAGCTAAATCACGAGATCACGAAATGCGAAGTCACGTAGCGCCTTTTTGGTTAGCATGTGGTCACATCCTGTGGACATGTGAAGAGGAACTTGCACCTGGTGCTAGTTCATGCAGGTGAAGTTCACAAGGATCTTCTTCGTGAGGAACTCCTGTAAATGTCAGAAGAGACCTCATGTAACTGTCAGATGAACTGTAACTGTAACAGAGAAGAGGAAGGGTCACACTGGAAGAGAAGCCACGAATCTCAGGATAACGACCATTGATGACGAACATATTGTGGATAACTACCAGAGAAGGTGAAGAGTTACGGGGATGATGTGGTAGAGGTATTGGCGTGATAAAAATGCAGAACAATGAAGAGAGGAAGTGCTTTTTGATAGTTGTTCATGCAGGTAGAAGGAGGATGAGTGCAGGATCTGAAGAGGATAGCAGAGGCGCGACACATAACATGCAGAAGCAGCATAGAACATAAAACGCAGAAAGATGCAGAAGTGGATAAGCACATATAAGCTTAAGAAGGAAGAGGAGACTTTGAGTTGCAACAGATCAGATCAGAGACATATCAAGTAAGTAAGTTTTTGTAAGATTCAAGCAGGGTGATAGGGTGGTGCTAGGGAGGATTGTAGTCCTCTAAATTCTAGTTGGTGCTAAAAGATATTCTGGGAGTTTGTGCTTCCATATGGTTGGTGCTAGAGAAACCCGCGAGTTGGTACTTTCATCTAGTTGGTGCTAGAGAAAACTGAGAGTTGGTGCTCACTGCAAGTTGTAGCTTGCTATCAGAGGTTGTAGCCTCATATTTGAGTTGGTGCTCAAAGACTGTGATGTACATGAAAGTTGGAGCTTGATTGACATCCTAAGAAGAATAGGTTTTATCCCTTTATGGGTTTCCTTAGGAAAATCAGTGTCTCTGTGTATTCTGTGTGATTGATCAAATATTGTATATCTATGCATGTTAATTTATCAACAACACATTAAATAATAATCTATAACGATTCAGAAAAGAAGTTGAAAGTTTCAAGCTTATATATATATATATATATATATATATATATTTTTTTTTTTTTTTTTTTTTAAAAAAAAAATAATCAAAATAGATGACACAAAAAAAAAAACAAAAAAATATGACACTCATGTAAGATATATTTTTTAGATTCCATTCATACTTGCAAATATTATAATCATGTTTCTTATGACGACATTGAATGTTATATGGAATCATCATTTTATCGAAGATGTACAAAAAAGGATAAGCATATTGTTCTCTTTGATGTGAATGAAATTTATGATGCTTTAATTCTCTCAATGATACTTTTCACAATATACCAACCTCACATACCAATTTCAAGTTCTTAGGTGAAACATTTTGGATAGCATAGCATAGAATTATGTAGGATCCAATGATCCTTTTCCAAACTACTTACCATGAAGCTTTATGGAGTATTCACAAAAGAATACTTAAAAAGTTGGGAAATCATATCAGTTCTAATATGTTCAAAAAAGTGGAGATGGAAGGTATCACTTAGCTAGCTAGAAATCTCAAATTGAAGTTCCTAATCCTAAATAATCAATGTCAATATTCTTCTAATTCAGTTCTATGTGTTAATGCAAGGTTACTAGTTTAGCTTGAAACCAAGGAGGTGGAATTCAATACCGTGTCTAATTTACAAAGGTTGTGCTCTCCTAGATTGAGCGTAAGATTATATTACTTGTGGCAATAAAATATTCATGAAATTCACCATTTCAGTAACACCACTAACTTCTAAATTATTATCAATACCCAAATACCCATTAGATGGTCCCCGTGCACAGTATGTTGTTTTGGGGTAAACTCACACTAATTTTGAGGTACCTATTGTTTAACATTTGAAATATGAAAAGATGAATCCACAATATGTTCAAACAGGGAATTCATGGATAGAATAACCCCATTGATATCATGAGTCTACTCTTGCACATTATAAATAATTGAGTGGAAAGAAGTGCTTATGAGGATTATTGCTGAACCATATCATTGCTACTGGATTATCCTTTTGTTTACAAGTGCTTAGAAGGAAAGGTCCATTCAAGAAGAAGATTCGATGGTGGCTTAAGGGTTGAAGGCAGAGTGATGGTAACATTGCTTCAAAAAATCTAAGATTAAGTTCAGAAGAGATATCATGACAAAGGATATGCATGCACATGAATTGTGAATTTTGAGTAACCTAAATTAATGGAAGATAAAATGTGAAATGGTGGAAGGTGGAATTTCACAAATGAATATTTGGTCTCAAGAAGGTGGATAAATTTGCATGGATATATTATGAGTGAAGAGATGGGAAGATTGCATTAAAGTGTCTTGTACATCATACCCTTGCACCAAGCCCAACTCACAAGGAGTCTCTATATGATTGGATGTGTAAATCTTGTGTGGAATTTGTCATAAATGCCATTGAAAGATAATGTGGAGCCCAATATCTCTAAACTTTAATCACATGCATCATTGGGCCATAATCACTATAAAATTTGTGACTCCTAGTCCTATATTATTTCATATTCTAACATTACTCAATGATCATGGAGTATCCAAGTCATTGGAAACCAAGAGTTGCAAGAGGTAAGGAAGGTAAATCTACAAGATAAGGAATAGAGCAGTGCACCATTGCTAGTGAAAGAAATCTTGGTTTCTTTCCCAACCAATCAACCAACATACACATGTAAGCCAAGGAATAAGAGTGACCCCATAGATGAGAGGCAATCATGGAGTTGATAATATGACCCATATGGCCCATGTAATGGCTCTCAATTGCTCATTAATGAGCCACATACAAGCCATGGGACGAATTTCCCTAGTAGATTGGTTTTGTATGGGTTGTTAGCAATCTATGGGCAACGAATTAAGACTTGAAACACTAGAATATGGCTCATGGAAGTCATGGAAAACAACAATGATATTTTACTCTTTCCAACAATCAACTAGAGAATGAAATTCAAATTTAGAAGCTCTCTACAATATTGTAACAACCATATTATCTAATCCATTGATTCTACATCTCAGAGATAAACCAATGATGTGCATTCTAGAGATATTGGAATTCTTTAATGGCTAAGAAAAATGAATACATGAAGCAAAACTAAGAGCATTTCCTTCAAATGAAACTTCATACCATTAAAATTACCGTTAAAAATTTGAAGAAAAGAGGAATCCAAGGCCTCTCAAGATGTGCCCTCTATCTCTCTGAAATCAAAATGGTTCATCGCAATTTCTTTGAGTGTGAATATGTTTACTATTTAAGTGTTAATATGTTTATTGGATATCTTCTTTAATAAATTAAGTGTTAATATGTTTGCTGTTTTGAGTTTAAGAAGCATATATCCACAACAAAAATAGCCTACAAGCCCTATATTGACAACTTATTAGTGCAACATTACTGGATTTTTATTTAACCATGGCGGTCTTTGAAATAAAGACTATAACTACAAA
>JZKD02S2062095.1:145445-162184 GCA_000966675.3 Picea glauca | reverse complement strand
GTAAGTTAGTACATCAACTTCCCGGGGTCGTAACTTTTGCATACGATCTCCGTTTTAGGCGTGTGATAGCTCGTTGGAAAGGTATTGTCGAGGAGATTCATTTTTGGGTCTCAATTATTCCTTTGGATATCATTGAGAACCTAGATCTCAAAAAACCTTCATTTAGGCCCTCAAAATGACCCCGGAAGTTTAAACCTGCTAAAAATAGTAAATTGCCAAAATTGCCAGAAAGCTGTTTTGAGCCAGTCGGAAAAGGTGGGTGGCCACCGATATCCACCTGGATCAGATGTTTACTCCAAGATTAAACGACTCAAATAAATTATTCTTTATTGAGTAGAGCCAACCACGCGAAGGTGGAAGCTCCTATGCCCCCCCGCACATCACTCTCAATTCCCCAGTACCCAATCTATATTCTACTAGTAAATATGCATTAAAAATATTCAAAATTGATAAAAAGTGTTTGTAAAGGTAAGCAAGAAAGCTAAGATAAAACAAGTACAAATTTGTTTGATTTCCTTTTGATTTGAACATAAGTACTACAAATTTATAGAATTGGATTTGTTTTATCTATCTATCCATATTTTACTAACCATCTATATTTCATATTTAACTAACATAAGTACATAAAAGTATGCAATAACTCATTCAAAGGAAATGCAACAAAAAGTATGAAAGAACTCATTCAAAGGCATATGTCATAAAAATGGTTTTATCATCCAAAAAATGTTCCAAGTATACTAGCTATATGTACATTGATCTGTCTTATAATAATATTATACATCATCATTTTTTTTAGGCCTCTTATGTGCTTTCCAATTCTTAATTAAATCATCAACATCCACGTCTTCATTTTCTGTGGGCTCTTCAACAACTGATTGTGCTCGAGTCCTCTCACGCATAGCACGCCTAGTCTCATACTCATGACATGCAGACCATTGTGAGGGGGCATTACCTACAAAAGAAAAATATTAAATTTATATGGCCATTTTTTAAATATCATTGAAGTAGTTTAGTATTATTAAAAAAAACCTATGCAATGTAATTATTTACCTCGTGCACTAATCGACACCGTTGGAATGGATGCCCTGTACTCCTCTTCAGGTGTAGGAGCCTCAAGTACGTCATTCTATGCCATTGAAACCACAAAATTTGTAAGGACACAATCGTAAATGTATAAGTAAAAAAAAATAAAAGTACAAAATTTATAACTATGAAATTATTAAGTCTATGATTAATATACAACCATATTATCATCATTGGCCTCAGTTGTAGGAACATTGTGGGGTTGCACCCCACTGGAAAGGGGCTTCTCGGGAGCACCATGTTGTGTCAACACTGTACTATCAATGCACTGTTCTCCAGTACTAATGGGCTCATTGATAGTGTTGCTCCCCTAATTAAAACAAAGTAATACGTTAAATTTATGGACAATATCAAACATGGATGTATTTTATAAGTAATGAAAGGTTAATGTGGATTGATTTTTATTTGTCTTATCTTGCAAACTGGATCTTGGGGTCTACTCCATGCTTTTCCGATGTTTGACGACAACTTGAGAGCCATACCTATAACCAATCTGGAGGTCTTCCTCCATGGTTTCAGTTTCGAAATTGTCGCCCTGCATTTGCATAAGAGTATGTATTTTTAATGTTATTGGATACAATTACCTGAAAGTTGGAAGATGATACAAATAATATTGTTAAGATGTTTGGGTACCTACAATTCGTGATTGTAACTTCATGTAGCCGCCCTGACCTAGCTTGTGCTAGCCATGTTTGGTAATCCTTTCTTTGGTTGCCTTCGAAGTGTCAGGTAACCCATCATAAAAATTTACAAGTATGTTATATACCACAATGTTATTTAGATCTAAAGAAAATTAAAGGTATTGATATCAAAATGTAGTTTACCTTGGGGTACTAGTTGGTGTTTTTCCTTCTTTTTCTCAAATTTTTTTCCTTTGCATCCTCAATGAGTGCCTTCCACTCCCTCTATGGAACCATGGGAGGATGCTCATACCTAGGGTTCTTTTGAAAGTGAACCTATACACATCTCCCATATATTTTAAATATTGGCCAATTAAGGAGGTGGCCACTTTTTTGTTGAAGGTGTCTACTCCAAAGAAGCTTTCAAGATAATCCATAAGTTCTTTTTTGAGGTTGGAATTATGGGAATTCCACCTCGTGCATATGGTTGGCCCAAAATCACCAACATCTTGGTCTCCAAGTGATTATAAAAATGATCGTTTCCTATACGCAAAAATATATGATCATTAATTTAAAAATAATAATCTAGATGATTTATGTTTGAGATAGACAACATGAAACAATTAAAATATTAAAAACTACCTGAGAGTCTTATTTTCTTTAATGGAAGTCCTTCCTCGTTGACCATAAATGTGCATGGAAGGGTCCCTGTGCTGGTAACATGTCTCGCTCTAGGAAATGTAACCATATAATCCACATCATAAGGCTCATCTCCGTCACCACCTCTAGAGCCCGACTGTGTCGCTGCCTAAGGGTGTGTCTCATGGATTCCATATAAAGGTGTGGAAGGTGGACAACTAGATAGCTTAACATGTATATGAGGGCCCACTTTAGGAATATGTGGTGTCTGTGCAGCGCCACTACTACCAACACCGGGCTGAACAAGGTCTAAATAATTTTATATAAGAAAGAATATGTTTTTTTGTTGTTTAGATAATGTAAAAGTTAAAAAACAAACTTCATTATTGAACTTATGACATTAAAAAAAATCACTTTAAATTATGGTTATTACCTTATATGTCCTAAGCTGTGTCATAACAAGTGTGATCCTTTGTTTGACCTCAGGAGTTTTATCTTCAAGGTCTAACAAGCGAGCAAGTTCCTTGTCCGCTTTAATGATTTTTTTTGTATTATTACCATCGGGTTGGGGGATGAATACAACTCCTTCTTCCTCGGTGAATCATAAGCATCATGGCCCATAGACTACATATTTCAACAAAATAAATGTTGTTTCAGTTATATAAACAAATAAAATAACTGATCGCCACACAAATAAAATTATATAAACAAATAATAAAATTCACGTATAATGTAAGTTGAAATTGTTAACTGTTTACATGTTCTGCGGCTGACCCTTTTCCACAATCATCCTGCCACATTATAATATAATTAGAACCCAAAAATATTTAAAAAACTGTTAAAGATTAAAAAAAAAATTGATTGCCACACAAATAAAATTATATAAAAAAATAATAAAATTCACATTAAATGGAAATCGAAATTGTTAATAGTTTACATGTTAAAGAAAATAAATTATAATCCAATAAGTAGAGGTTGCTTAAAGAGGTGTTCCATAAGTACCCACACACTATTAGTTGATGTATCTATTCGATTCAAATGGTAATTCACTAATAACTCTTTTCTGGGAGCTATCTTTTTTATTGCGCACAAGACTACCCGATTCCCTTTGCGTCCCTCATATATGCAATTCGGTTGTTTGTTTGTTGTCTCGGGTCGTGTGTTGTTTACAAAACTTGCGATATTGCCAGAACCTTTAGGCCTTCCATCAATATAGATAGCCACTCCCTTATTTTTATCGTTGTTTATTATCTGTATATTATTTGTGGTGAGTGCATATCTTTGCATAATTCACATGTACTAGACCAACCACATCCAATCACTATAATCGTAACACGGTCTGATAGAGTCCATCAATTCAATTACTGTATTATATTTTACAGTTATTCCATCCATGTAAAATATCCCTAGGCCATGCAGGGAGGATGGTGCAGTGTGATACATCCTATTGTTGACAATGAAGTCAGTGTCCAACGGAGGCAATTTCACCAGATTCTTATACCTGAGTGGCACCTCTATGTCTCATATGCTCTCATCATCATAAGAGAACGATACTCCTCTGGAAAGAAAAAATTCCATGTGTCTACAAAATTTTCTTCTGACCTTTTCACCTCTAGTAGTTGTTTGCATATAAAATCTACTAGATGAAGTCACATTCCCCTCTGTTTGTCCCGAGATTCCCTCACTCGAGGAAGACATATTTGACAGGTACCTATTTGGTTGTACCTTCAGTCAATCGAATAAGATATATAGCTAGCCAGGATTGTAAGAATATAGTGAGATATCTAAATTGCTTTTTTATATTTTTACACATTCATTAGTTTCCACTAATATACATGCTCTCAACTAATTCAAGGTAACCAAACTTCCTATGAATATGGGTTTTCAAGAATCAAGTGTTCAAGGTGCATAAGTTGAAGAGACCATCATTATAAAAGATATTTTAGATGCATTTTTTAATATGAAAGTCATGATAAATTTACTAATTTTCCCACATCATTGTCCCAAATAAGCAGACATTTTATTTAATTAATTTTGATTAAGGGTTGTCCAAAGGATTGAACCAAATAAGCTCACTGCCAATGAAATTCCAAGACATTGACAAATTATTGCTTTATGATAATGTAATCTTTCCCACTAAGCAAGTGGAAATGTTTAAGAATGTACTTTCTATGTTTCACACAAAAATGTCCATATAGACCTTAGGTTACCCATGCTATTGTCTGGAAAGTTGTGTCTTCAAGGAAACTGAAGCACCCATTAAAGATGCTAGAATTGAGAAAGACATCCAATTTGAATGAGAGGTTTCCTTCCTCTATTCAACTTTAGGGTAGATATGTGCAATAAATATATATGTCTCTATGTTTTACATTATCACCATGTTTTTTTATTTGAATCAATAGATTATTTTTCCTCACTTATCTTGACGAGTTGTCTTGATTGGACAATGGAATTATGACCCATAAGTGTTTCTTATGTACTCCATACTAAGATGTCCACTTTCAGAATGTTCTTGTTGTTTGCAATAATAAATTATGTTAGGATTAAAGGGGCTTTGCATAGTTATATATATCTCTAGAGAGTAGATATGGCTGCCTCATTACAAAGAGTAGTTAGATCAACACCGACAATCCCATGTATATTTGATGCAATCGACTACAAGTCTCAAATTGTAAGGGAATTATTCATTCAATGAATAATAACTTATAGTATTTCAAATCTTTGACTTGGATATGGCACACCAATTTAAAATTCATGATCTCACTGTCTAGGTCATCTCAATGCAGAGTCAATGGATTCAAGACAATAAGTTGTCATAATCCTAAGAATCCGATGATTTTTATTTACTCCATCTATCAAGGCCAATAATGTAGACACTATCCATTGTGAGAGATTTTTACCTCCATCTTTACACATTTAGTAATTGCTTCCAATTCATCACCAAAGGATCATAAGTTTAGTTGATTGAAAATTGCATGGAATGCTTGCTCACTTTCTCCATAATACTCACAAAAAATCTCAAGGATTCCCATACAGAAGGAATTCCTAGTTGGTTGCATTCCTAGCCTTTCCAAAATATGTGGACATAGTAATGAGAAATTGATAATTTCCATTGGAGAAACAACATGTTCAGACAAACAACCCAAGATAGGAACTCCCAGTCCCTAAAAAATTGGAAAACATTTTGTAGGTTTGTTGTCTATACAATTTATGTTTCCAATATTTGGTGATAAAATATCTTTGTATTGTGAATTCCACACAAGATTCACAGGTGGAAGGAATTTAATATTTGTTCTACATCCCATCATAAATCTAGTAGAGAATAGACGCGGTCTTCTAGAATCCAACTTATTTCTCTCCTCTTCAAGCAATAGGTTACTAAAACTATAGAAATTTGCAGATTTTGAAGTCTATTGCACTTTAGACATATTCTCTGAAGAATTTTTGGCATTTTTCACATAGAAAACACACATCCTATAATTGTGAAAAAATTACTCCAAATATCATGCGAGAACTAAGCCAATGGACACCATATCCTTGAAGGAGATGTTTTATCTTCTTATCTTCCAAAACCACCTTGATTGGATCCCAATTAAAATGACCTGATGACTATGTTTTTTTGCACTATTTGTATCTAGAACAAGATTCTCACACTTACATTTTACATATCTCATGATTCACTAAAGTAAGAAGTTTTGCAATTTTCTTTCCAAGTTGTGAGGTACGAGAAATGTGAAGAGGAAATACATAAAAAATTGTGTCGAGAGAAGAATTACCCATGCTACATGACAGGTGTCTGGATAACCTTACTATCTTTGAGCCTATATAGTGCTAGTGCTGTAACATCACAACATGCTATTTTATTAGGCCATAGGCTATCCAATCATCCATATATACTTCTAAGAATTTGTGTATGTAATCCCTAGATGTTGCAATGATGATCCTTGAGAATATTGTTACTACATTCTTTGGTCCAAATGACATGACATTGTAGGCATGATCCCTATTCTATTGTGAATGTCATTTTATCCTTGTCCTCCTTAGCAATTCGAACCTTTTGATATCTAGAGAACCCATTTGTAAATGAGTACACTTATTTCCCAACTACATGGTCAAAGACCTCATCTCTGAATAGTGTTAGGATTAGGTCACATAAGCAAACTTTTTTTCAGTCTATTAAACACCCAAACACTCAAACACTCTATTAAAGAATCTATTAAACACCTTACATTGATCAATCTATTAAACAACCAAACACTCACTTTATTCATTGTCATGTGTGCACTCCAGTTGGAGTGAAAATTCATATTTAGGCTCACTCATATTGATTGAATAACAACAATTTATGTAGTTCTAGAGATGGTTATGATAACGAGGAGCTTATCACACCCTTTACCCATGTTATGTATTTCTAATAGAGATGATGATAGCAAGGAGATTATCTCACCCTTCATTCATGTTATGTATATCTGACGATGATGACAATAGAAAATGAGGCTATCACACACCTTGAGTATTGTTATACATACATTTCAATATTCTAATATGTTTCTTGTCTAAATCCATGTAGTGCATGATATATGAGATTACCCAAGTAATTTCATATGGACATGGTTGAACATTGAATTATAGATGATAAAGCCTAGGTGTTTGAAGGGTGTTCCCATTAAGTAGGGATGAGATCACTAAGAAGGGTGGAGGTCCATTCCTACCAAGTTCTTTATCCTCCACCAACCTTGGAACCAAGGGTTTGGGTGAGAAGGCCAAACCTTTAGTAGATGTGCTAAATTATGAGATGCTTGTTGCAAATTAAGAGGATGTAATGTCTGTGTGTGACAAAGTTATAAACTTTACATGCATACATAAAATTAATAAGAATTATTTAAGTCTTCAATAAAGGTTCACCCATTATCTTTGGATTAAGGGATGACAAGACATTTGGGGTCCATAATTCAAGGAGGGGTGGTGGAGAGCCATATGTTCTCATAAAAGACAATTTAGAAGGATGTGCCATTCATATCCTTATCAATAAATGAATAATCAATTGACTAAATAATAAAAAGTAAAAATGGTATAAAGTATAGGGGATATGCAAGTTGGGAGGAGTGTTTTTAAGAATCGAAAGAAGTAAAACAAAGAGAGGTTTTAGTTTTTCCTTGGAAAGTGAAAACAAAGGAAATAATATCATTCTAATTTAGTGTTTGCGCTGTGAGCTAAGGATTCAAAAGATTGATGGGATTTCTTGAATGATAGGTTTATGAGTTTGGTTGCTTCAACAATATGAAACAACAAACCCATAATTCCGTGTAAGAAACTTTGGTTTTAGGTAAGGTATTATTATTTATTGCTTAAATTGCTTCATCCTTGTCTTACATGGCAAATTTTAGTTCCTTCCATTATAATAAATTATGGAATACAAAGCATGCATATTGTTTTTTTTCTTGTGGAAGAAATATGTGGTATAATAAGTTCTTATTATGATTTTTTTTTATTAGTAATTGATTTTTTTGTAAAATTGTGGATATGAAAACCTTATAGTTATGTGAAGAAATTATGAGAATTTAGTATATTTGTTATAGGTTAGAATAAATGTTCTAGTAGATATGTTAATGATTCCTAATTTCATATTTGTATTTGACTCAAGGTACTAGCTTCAAAGTATCAAATTTTAATTTCAAGTTGATAAACCAAATTGAAATGAATCTTAAAACCATTAAGTGTTGGAATTTGTCATTTAAGTGTAGTGTCATGTAGTTATATTTTAAAACATAAAGAGAGTAGTCTCTATAGAACTAGAGCAATATGATATTGGATTCTCTTCTAAGCTGATGTTGATCTTTTTAACCTTCAAGAAATCTTGATATATATGGTGGTGTGAAAAGAAGTATAATAGGTGGAGGAGAAAATCAAGTATAATAATCAAGGATAATTTAGTACCCATCACTTATGCCGACTTATATAGGAATGAGAGAAATCTTAGACCTTGGGAAATCCCTAGAATATTCCAACATTGAAAGAAAAAATGCATATGAGGAATTGGGATGTCATTACGAAGACTAGAACCTAGTTGGAAATGAGAGTCCTATGGATAAGAAGCTTTTGGAAAATATCAATACCTTGTTAGATGTTAAAGAATTGGGGGAAAATGGATTCCTTAAGTTACATGATTCCATAAGGTGTATGGTTAGGCAATCCAATTTGGAGCAACTAGAGGAAACACCAAGTTGAAAAGGAGGATAAGATATTTGGAATCTACATTTATTCCTAAATCATTGTTTATGTAACCATTGGCCATTGGGATACCATATGAACAACTTGAAGATAATCCCAAGATAATTTCCAAAGCAAAGTGAGCCCAAGGGTTATTGTAGGGGGTTAGGGAGACAATTGCAACCAACATTGATGCAATATTGAGGTTGTTGATGAATCTATGGGGATTGATGAGAAAATCCTTTGTCCTTGACACCAAAATTATTTATTTGACCAACTCTTTGAATCAATGACTTACTAGCTTCTCTAAAAAGGAGATAAAACAATGGATTAGTGATTTGGTTATTGAGAATTCTTGGATTGATTCATTGATTCAAGAGAAATGCATATAATTAAGCAAAGTCCATAACAAAATATTTTCCTTAGCGGTGAAATAGGAGGTCCCAATGGGACCCATCATGGGTTGCATCAAGACTTGGGTTGATAAAGCATTGGAGAATATATCTAAGGCCTTGTAATATTTAGTTAAGAAGACAATTAGATTTTAAGAATCTTGCCAATGGCATGAGAGAGTATAAAATCATGGATTTCAAATAAGAACAAGCTCACTTCCAAATTTTCAAGTCTTCCCCAATTTTGTAAGTTTACTCACTATCAATTCCCCCTCCATTGTTTTCTCCTTGTTGTTCTTTGTCATTAGATTATTTTACCAAATGTTTTGCTTCTTGTTTTCTTCTAGGAATTTCCTATACTATTTTAGGTTGGTGGAGTCCCATCCCAATTCCTTTGAGAACAAACATGACCATTTTATTTAAGTTTTTGTCATTGAAATTTAATAGAGGTTTCATCATCCCTTTACCCCATTAAGGTTAAAATCCTGGTGCTCAATTTACCCCATCAATGACCATATTGACATGGTTTTCCCTCTTATTATGACCAAACATACAATTGTTATTAATATCTAGGGTTTTATCACTATTTTGTTCCATTTCATAATGCCATCTTGCCATGATTGTCTATAGCTTATGTTTTCACTTTCCATCAAGGGCATGGTCAAATGGTTGAGGGATAAACCATCGTGTCAAATGGTCAATTAGTTAAGTGGGTGTATGAAGTATGGAAATATTCTTTTGTGCCTCCCCCAACCAGGAAAGATGGACCAATGGATTATGCAGTTGATGACTTAATAGCAGGGAGAAATGCACATCTGTCATACCAACATGATACCAGCAGGGAGAAATGCACATCTATGATACCAACATGAAATGCAGTTGATGACTCAATAACAAGTAGAAAAACTTACCAATGGTGACATTGCTCGAGCTAGGGCTCCTCTATCACTCAAGCTAGGGATCCTCTATCTCCAATGTCCCTCGGGATAGGGATTACAGTCTCCTCTGTCTCCAATGTTTCTCAAGCTAGAGCTGATAGTCTCCTCTGTCTCCAATGTCGCTCGAGCTAGGGTTGACAATCTCCTCTGTCTCCATTGTCACTCAAGCTCTAAGGGTTGATGGTCTCCTCTGTCTCCTAGTCCGTCTCTCATGTTGGGATATGTTTTGCGTGAATAGTGTCGAGGGTTGCTCATTTTAGGATATGTTTGGCATGAAGAGTGTCGAGCTAAGCTAGCTCTGTCTCCACGTGCAAACTTAACAATGGCAGGGATAGTTTTTAAACTTGGTTATATAATCATATTATATATATAATATATAATATGTATTATATATTATATATAACCAAAAGTTAAAAAAACTCAAATAAATTAAGAACATGCGTTTACTCCTTGGAGGTCACAAGTTCAAATCTAGAGGGGGGTAGGGTATGCATACCTTCATAGAGTTTAGCAGTCAAATCATTATAACACCAAATTTGTAGTCTTTAGTAGTCAAATCACATAGACGATGATGACAACAATGACAATGTTAATTATGGTCATGATGATATTGATGATGACGATCATGACGATATGACAATGAAAATGTTGATGATCTTTCCAAATATGATGCCATGTAACTTGAAAATAGGATCCATGAAGACGAATAGTCGAGGAGGGTGTAAATGGATGAAATAAGGTACAAAATGATCATATAAGGACATACAGTTAACTACCACCATGATCACTAATTTGTTACTCACTTTTAGGAGTCCCACAATAAATCCATAGAGATGTGAGTCCATATATGTGTTGGGATCGATAGTGGTCGCAATTCCATTAGCATATCTACTGTATCACTCTTGATTCATTGGAAAGTGTCACACGATGTTATAAATTATTGGATCTTTGTTTTCATTCCCTCCTAGAAAAATGATTGCTTATCTCTTTCACAGGTTTTATGAAATTCAGAGTGACCCAATGTAGGTGATGAATGAAGCTCATCCAAGACATTTTATTTTAAGGTAGAAGTATTTACCAAAATAATTCACCATTTATACCTCAATGTATCTTTCTACCATGTATACCATTTAGGAGGGTCATAGTCTTCCTCAAGTCTTTTGATGAGTTGAACTATGGAGGCCAATATCCCATAGATACAATTTTTTTTGGATCAACCTATATTCCATCCTAACTTACAATATGACCCAATTATTCATACTCCAAAGCCCCAAAGGTAGAATTCAAGTGTTTCATGAATAGTTGGTGATCCCACAGGAGTTTCAAAGCTCTATCAACATGCTCAATGTGATATTCCCATGTTTGTTTGTAGGTCAAGATATCATCAAAGAAGACAAACACAAAATTGCATAGGAAGGGATAAAACATATTGTTCATGTGGATCTAGAAGGTGAGTGGAGCATTGAAAAGGTTAAAGAGCATCACTACAAACTCATAATTGTTGATTAATTGGGTTGGTTGTCATTGATGTCAACCCTTGAAGAAAGTCTGGTAACGAATTTTGGTAGCATAAAGGTTTGGGTAATGGACCCAAGTTTGTTTGATGGATAATGGTACGAGTTTTGATATATTTTCAGGTAAGACTATTCTAGATGGATAGTACATGTCATGCCATTTCCGTTAGTATGTGGAACGTCACATAACTCCTCACGGTTAGAGAGTTATGGCCATGTGAAGTTGGAAAACCCTCATGAGTCATCTAGAGGCCCCAAAAGGTCAAAGTAGTCAAAGTGTTTGAAAAGAAGAAATTATTTAAATAATAAAGTGAGGTGATGAGTGTACTATAAGTCAAAGAGGTTGCAAAAGAAGTTATTTAAATAGTAAATTTAATGTGGAACTTACTAATTATGGAAAGTGGTTAAGTTAAGTGGATAAGTGGTTATAAGTGGGTTAACCCTAAAATAAGGAAAGTGGGTTAAGATGGTTAAAAAATAACCCCTTGAGGATGATACACGAAAGTATAAATAACATGCAAGGATCTCTCATTTAAACACACTTGAACCTATTGAGTATAATTGAATATCTATTTTGTGAAAGGTTATTTGGGAAGGTATTATTGATAGAGAAAAGTGTGGCAAGAAAAGTGTCACAGAAAAAGTGTAGCAGAAAAAGTACGGTAGAAAAATCACAGCAGAAAAAACCACGGAAGAAAAACCACAGCAGAAAAAGTGCGACAGAAAAATCGTGGCAAAAAAAGTGCAGTAAAAAAAGTGCACTAGAAAAATTGCGACAGAAAAAGTGTGGCAGAAAAATCGCGACAACAACATGGTTGGGGTCTATTTATGAGAGATATGGCACATCTTGTTTGAGGTATGTTTTGTGAGCTAGGGTTTAGCTCTTGAGATGGTATTGGATGTTTGGTATTGCTGTATATATCAAATTTGTTGAGGGATAGAGTTGGAATTTGACATATGGGTATTGGTCTTTTGGTTGTGATGTGTTGCTGAAGTTGTTGGTTAGCTTGAGGCTACATAACAATGAGGTTGTGGCACATGGTTTGATGTAAGGGTTTATGGTATTTGGTTTATGGATAGATTGATGAATTGTTAGATAAATTTTGATGGTTATATTGCTGCATGTATTTGGTATATGGTTGAGGTACATGTTGGGTACATGGTTGAGACAAGTAGTTGATGAGTTGGCACATACATGAGTTGTATAGTTGATGATGTTAGTACATATTGATGAGTCATAGTTTATGTGTATTCGATGCATGGTTGGTACATATTTGGTGCATGGTTGATGCACTCGTTCATGGTACATGTTGAGGTATAGGTTGGTGCATGGTTGATGCACTTGTTTACGGTACATGTTGATTACAGGTTGTTTGGACAGGTTATTTGTACAGGTTTGGTGCATGGTTGATGCATTTGTTTATGGTACATGTTGAGGTACATGTTGGCACATGTTATTGGTACAGGTTGTTACAGGTTGATTGGTACAATTTTACAACGATATATCTCACAGTGATAGTGTGACAGTGGTTCCATCATTCTACTTCTACGTCAGGGCAGTGGGACGGGGCAAGGATAGGTGTTTGTAGCCACCTTCCGGTTGTAGCCGGAGAACATAGGGGCTGCAACCTCCTTCTGGTTATAGCCAGAGGATTGAGGAGTTGGAGCTTCCCTCAAGTTGTAGCCTGAGAAACTAGGGGGTTGGAACCTCCTTCCAGTTGTAGTTGGAAAACAAAGGAAGTTGGTGCTTCCAATGAATGTAACTCTTAAAGACATATAAGAAAAAACATTCCATGGTTTTCTCCCGCTTTGGGTTTCCACTTTAAACACTAGTGTACTATGTATGTGTATGATTGCTCATTTGTTCATTGTTTATTTACTCTGCAACTATTGGATGATAATGATACATTGATATAACACTTGCATTTTGTGGTTGAAAATGATTAAATTGCTCTATTACTGATTCACACCCCCTCTCAGTAATCCAACAATTGGTATAAGAGGAGGTTCCTTCAGAAATCAGTTTAACCACTGAAAGGTAGATCATGGAGAGAAACAACATGTATAAAAATGGAATACCATAGTTTGATGGACAAAAGTATGCATTTTGGAGCAGAAGGATGAAAACATATATACATGCACATGGATTTGAAATTTGACAATCTGTTGTAGATGGATACAAAGAACCAACAGTTCCGCCGGCAAATGAAAGAGCAATAAAACTCGGGAAAAATAATTCCAAAGTCATAAATGCACTTATGAATGGTCTTTGTGAATCAATATACACCAAAGTTATACATTATAAATCTGCTAAAGAGATTTGGGACAAGCTTCAAATATTTATGAAGGATATTCAAAAGTCAAAGCAACAAAGCTTCAAACTTATAGAGGCCAGTTCGAACAACTAAAGATGAAGGAAGACGAGAATATTGCAGCTTACTTCTTATGAGTCGATGAAACAATAAATGCAATCATAGGATTGGGAGAAGAAATTAAAGAATCTGTAACTGTTCAAAAGGTACTAAGATATCTTCCTATGAGATTTGATCCTAAGATATCAACACTAGAAGAAAGAGCAGACCAGACTCAATAAGCATGGACGAACTACATGGAATCTTCATAGCATATGAAATGAGAACTGAACAAGAAAATCCATATATAAAAGAAGCATCCTTCAAAGCATCCAAAATGTCAAAGAAAAAGGGAAAGCAAAAGGAAAAAGAACATAGCAGCAACAATGACATGTCAGAAGATGATGAAGAAATGACCAACTTTCTCAAAAGATTGAACAAAGGAACCAATGACATATATAAATATAAGTTTCCATTTATTTGTTTTAATTGTGATAGTATTGGTCATTTTGCTAACAAATGTCCTCATAAGAAAAATAAGAGGAATAATGAATATTACTCAAATAGAAAACAAACATATAAAGGCAAAAGAACCACAAAGAAATCTTTCAAGAAAAGCTTATGCACCAAAGAAGACATCTCCTCATTCGATGAAGATGAAGTCAATGATAGTGAAACATAAAGAGTTCTATTCATGGGAATAGAAGACTCTGATAAATAAGACACCGAAGAAGAATATGAAGAGGAAGAAGTTGACTACTGAGAAGAATTGTTGTGTGCCATAGAAGTGTTGGCATGTTTACAGGCAGGTGTGCTTGTCATTGATGGCAAGATTAGAGTATGCAGTGATGGAAAAACAGGGACAACGTAAGCTCAGGAGGAGAAGCGACAGTGATCTTTGGATCCCATTGAGAATTCCCGATGAACGTCAGATCTGAGCTTGAGGTCCGACCGGCGTTGGATCCAGGAGAACCTGTACGTTCTTTAAAGAGAAAGGTGAAGCGGGGTTACGAAATCCCGAAGGCAGGAGGACAGTTATAGATACTGGGAGTTGGAAGAGTCGAGACTCTTCATCATCAGGAGTCCTGGAATCGTGAAATGCGAAACACCAAAATCCCGAAAGCAGGAGGACAATTTCGGATATCGGGAGTTGGAAGAATGGAGACTCTTCATCATCAGGAGTCCCGAAATCGTGAAATGCGAAACCCCAAAAACTCAAAACAGGCACATCGAATGGAGGTTCAGATACTGGGATTTGGAGGAGTCAAGAGTTGAGACTCTTCAACATAGGAGTCCTGAAGTGCCGAAATGCGAAACGCCGAAAATCCTGAAACAGGCACATCAACCGGAGTTTCGGATACTAGGAGTTGGAGGAGTCAAGAGTTGAGACTCTTCATCACAGGAGTCCTGAAGTCGCAAAATGAAAAACACCGAAACACCTTTTTGTGTAGATTTTGGATACCGGGAGATGGAGCGTCAAAACACTCCATCACAAGGAATGTCGGAATGCCGAAATGCCGAAGTGCGAAAAACACCTTTTGGTGTTGATTTCGAATACTGGGAGTTCGAGTGTTGAAACACTTTGCAACAGGAATGCCGAAATGGAAAAACATCAAAATGTGTTTTCAAATAAGGCTATGGTCACCGCCGGTGGTCACATCATCAAAGAGATGTAGAGAAGAGCTCAAAGAGATAAGCTCCATTTTAGAGTTTGGGACATGGAGAGTCGAGATGACTCATCACAGAATCCCCGAAATGCGAAATTTGAAATACATGTTCAGAATTGGCCCTTGGTCATAACCCATGGTCACATCGATGAAGGCTCAAGGGAGGAGGTAGCATGAAGCTAATATCCATTTCAGAGATCACAACTTGGAGAGTCGAGATGCCCCACCACAGGGATGCTGAAAAGCCGAATGCCGGAATGCCGAAAGGCCGAATTGCAGAATGGTGAAATGAGCGCGAGACCCATCATTTATGATCCAACGGTGCAGGTTATTTAGGAATATGATTGAAGGGATACTATTGCTCTTCACGGTTAATCGATCAGTGGCGATTCAGTTGCTGAAGCGATCTTTGGAGGTTCACAATGTAACTGCTAGAAACCATTGATGGTTTCTGCCAAAGGACTCGAAGAGACTTCTGTGTGATTGCCAAAGGAGCTGAAGAGTCTCAAGGAATCTACCAGTGGAATGAAGACTGTTCATAGAGGCAATTGACAGATGGATGAGCATTGAAGCCTGTAACTGCAATAGAGAGGATGAGCTCGACAGTGACAGAGAAGACAAAGAGTCTCGACTGCTAGACAGGCTAAGGAATCTCAGCATAACACCCAGTGATGATGGACACATGGGTTTAACAACCAGAGAAGCTAAAGAGTTGCAATGATGAACAGGCAGAGCACTCGACATGAAGAGCATGCAGAAGCATTGCGGATAGGGAATGCACAAGGTGCACAAAACTTATACAAAGGAAAAAGAAAGAAGAGATGGTTGCTGTTGTTGAGAGGGATTTAGGAGTGTAGAAGGAGGAGTGTGCAGTAGTTGAAATACAGAGAAGAGGAATGGTGCATTGAATGGACATGGTGCACAGAGCATAAAAGGCAGAAGCACAGAAAGCACAAGGCATGTGTGCAGCAAGACAGTGAGACACTAAAGGAAGGATAAGGTGATCTTGTAGAGAAAAACAAAAGATCAGAAATCCCAAGAAGATGCAGACATAGAGACACTGATACAGGAGAGTAGAGCAACATAGCAGAACAATGATAAGCCTGGTAAGCCAATGATAAATATTGTATCACTGTAATAAATTTATATATAAATTTTTTTATAAACTAGGGTGGAAGGGAGGTTCTAGGGAGGATTGTTGTCCTTAGAGGTTCAAGTGGGTGCTTGAACACAGGGAGTTGTAGCTTTCATCTGGTTGCAGCCAGAGAAACCAGGGTGGCAGGGTGGTGCAAGGGAGAACTGTTGTTCTCTGTTATACAGGTTGG
>JZKD02S2062095.1:128016-144560 GCA_000966675.3 Picea glauca | reverse complement strand
TTTAGTTCAGAAAATTTTGAGATCTCTACCAGATAGGTTCAACTCGAAGGTCTCTGCTATAGAAGAACTTAATGATATAAAAACCTTGGAGTTTGATCAACTTCTAGGAACATTGAATGCATATGAAATGAGAATAGTTAAAGATAAACCCACCTCCAGAGAAGCATAATTTAAGGTAGACAAGAATGAGGATTCTGAGCCTGATGAAATTGAAGCAAAATTTGTGAAGAGACTGAAGAGGGGATCAAGAAAATACAAAGGTAAATTGCCTTTCAAATGTTTCAACTGTGGTAAGATAGGTCACTTTGCAAATAAATGTCCTCACAAAAGAAAGGATCAGACATGTGATGATGAGGAGAAGCACAAACGCATAAATTTCTTTAAAGAGAATAATTTTAAGAAGAAAAGTCTTTGTGTAAACAATGATGATGATCCTTCAGATGATGAAGACAATGAATCCTCTATTGAAGATAAACTAAATGACTTCAAACTTATGGCCAAAGAGGATTATGATAATAAAATCACAGTCAGTGATGATAATGATGAAGAAGTTGTGGTTGATATGGGAGGAGAACTGATCAGTGCACTGGAAGAGATTGACAGACTCAGAATTAAGAACATAAAGAAAAAACAATTGCTGATACAGTTCGAGAAAGACGGTAAACAACCCGATGAAGACTTTGCCTTGCTAAAAGTGGAATTAGAAGAGGCAAAGAAAATTGAGGACATTCTGAAACAACAATTATCAGAAAAGAAGGCAAGATGTAAAGCTTTGGGAGAAGAAGTAGTGAAAACTAGAAAAGAGTTGGAGAGGTTTCAAGCCTTGTATCATCATAATCTATCAAGTATCAAAGCCTCAGAAGGATTAGCCACCATTCTGAATTAGCAAAGGAATCCAAAGCTGAAAACTAGTTTGGGTTATGAAGAGGGATCAAGTAGTGGTCAGCCAAGAAACAAAGAACCTATCAAGTTTGTCAAATCCTCAAACATTGACAACAATCACTCTACAGAAACAAAGAAAGAAAATCAGCCACCAAGAAGGAATGAAAGAAAAAGTACCAGAACCGAATCTGTAGATCAGATAAATTATCGGCATGAAAGAAATCGACCTCCTCAAAGAAGACAAACTTTTCCCAGGTACCAACGTTTTTTCTATGGGTATTGTTTCTTTTGTTCTAACTTTGGTCATAAAGTTGTGAACTGTTCTTTAAAATTAAATTATGAGCAATCAAGACATTCAAGGTATAGATATCTGTCACAACAAAGAATGATACAACCAAGTAACAAACCACCACAGACTGCAAATCACTTGATGGATGGGAAAATGAAACATGTTAAGAATAACAATCGTTATGATCCTTTATTCGATGAACTAGAATGTTACATTTGTCATAACTATGGACATAAATCTGTTGACTGTTGCTTAAGGAACTATGAACTAGATTTGAATTCCCCTGCTAAAAATGTCAAGGTTTGGAAGAAGAAAGAAAGTGACAAGTGTGGATTAGTGTTGTCAGCTCAAAGACAAATGAACCCTTGGTATATAGACAGTGGATGCTCCAAACATATGATGGGAGAGAAAGGTAAGTTTCTATCTCTAAGTGAAAGAAAATCAGGAAACGTAACCTTTGGAAATGAGGCTCCAGGTAAAATAAAGGGTAAAGGGATGGTGAGTTTAAGTAATGGAAAAAGAAAAGTCCAAGATGTTCTGCTTGTAGATGGGCTGAAACATAATCTGTTCAGTGTAAGTCAAATGTGTGACAGAGGATGTGAAGTGATGTTCATGTCCAAGGACTACAAGATAAAGTCTGTAAACTCAGGACAAGTGGTAGCCCAAGGCACAGGGACAAAAAACAATGTATGTGTTGAAAGAAGATAGAGAAGAGTGTCATCTAAGCAAACATGATGAACGCTGGTTATGGCATAGGAGACTTGGACATCTAAACTTTGACCACTTAATCAAGCTCAAAAATCTTGAGGCAGTAAAAGATCTTCCCAGAATATCAAAGCCCCAAGATTCTATGTGTAAACCCAGCCAAGTAGGAAAACTAACTAGGACACAGTTTAAGTCCAAGAGCTCTACTTCAATAGAGAAACCACTCCAACTAGTTCATATGGATTTATGTGGACCATCAAGACAGGAAGGCACAGGGAACGAAAACTACTTCATGCTGATTATTGATGATTACTCCAGAATTACTTGGGTTGCTTTTCTCAAGGAAAAAACTGTAGCATTTGAGAAGTTTAAAAAATTTAAGGCTTTAACTAAGAATCAAACATGCAAGAGATTAAAGGCAGTAAGATCAGACAGAGGAGGAGAATTTAAGTCAAGTGATTTCAAGGAATTCTGTGATAATCATGGGATCAAGAGAGAATACACAATCCCAAGAACTCCACAACAAAATGGAGTAGTTGAGAGGCAAAACAATACAGTGCAACAAATGGCCAGGTCAATGATGAATGAGAAGAACATTGGTCAAACCTACTAGGTAGAAGCAATTCACACAACAGTCCATGTTCTTAACAAAGCCCACCTCAGACCACAAAGTGACAAGACACCTTATGAAATGTGGTATGGGAGACTTGCTTCAATCAAACAGTTCAAAGTCTTTGGGAGTAAATGTTACATAAAGAATAATGATGAGAACCTTGGCAAATATGATGACAGGGATGATGAAGGTATCTTCTTAGGGTATGCTACAAACAATAAATGATACAGATGCTATAATAAGAGGCTGCATAAAATGGTTGACTGTATTGACGTAAAAGTTGATGAAGGAATCCCAGCAAGAGAGGTGTACAAAAATGAGTCTTCTACAGAGGACACAGTTGAAGCTGAAGATGAACAGGTCCAAGAATCAGAAAACAAAGACTTTGAATCAGATAAAGACATAGATACTCAAACAGACTCAAATCAACAGACAACTTCAAATTCCTCCTCCAGAATCACTCAAAAGAATCATCTTGCAAGTCAGATAATTGGTGAAAAAGACAAAGGTGTACAAACCAGGAGAAAGATAATAAAAAACACTGAACAATCACATATAGCCTTCATATCCATGCTGGAACCCAAGAATTTTAATGAAGCTATCAAATATGACCATTGGGTTAAAGAAATGAATGATGAACTTGATCAAATTAAGAAAAACAATACGTGGGAGTTGGTTCATAGACCTGAAGGTAAAAATATCATTGGTTCCAAATGGATCTTTAAGAATAAGTTGAATGAGCAGGGACAAGTTGTTAGGAACAAATAAAGATTGGTCTGTAAAGGCTATGCTCAAATAGAAGGACTGGATTTTGATGAAACATTTGCGCTCGTAGCTAGATTAGAATCTATCAGAATACTTCTTTCCTATGCTTGTCATAAAAGGTTTAAAGTCTATCAAATGGACGTCAAGTCAACTTTTCTAAATGGAGATTTAAATGAAGAAGTCTATATGGAACAATCAGAAGGTTTCGAATTGTTTGATAACCTTGACTTAGTATGCAAGTTGAAGAAAGCTTTATATGGGTTAAAACAAGCCTCTCAGGCCTGGTATCACAGATTGGATACGTATCTCAAAGACAAAGGGTTCAAGAGAGGTACAATTGACAACAATATATATATCAAAACAAAGGATAATGATTTGCTCATCGTGTTGGTCTATGTATATGACATCATCTTCGGATGTAATAAGGATTCATTGGTACAAAGGTTTGCTTCTGCCATGGAGTCTGAGTTTCAAAATGTCTATGATAGGTGAACTGCCATTTTTTCTTGGTCTGCAAATTACTTAGAGGTCTGAAGGGATGTTCATTTCTCAAGAAAAATATCTAAGAGAAATGTTGAAAAGGTTTCAAATGGAAGATTCTAAGCCTGTGGTCACACCTATGGTTACTGGATGCAAATTAAGCAAGGATGCTGACTCACCTGATGTTGATCAAAGTTCATATAGGTCAATGATAGGCAACCTGTTGTACATCACAACATCTCGCCCAGACATAATGCATGCTGTTGGAATGGTAGGAAGATATCGGTCTGCACTTAAACATAGTCATTTACTAGCTATCAAAAGGATATTCAGATATTTGAAAGAAACAATTAACTATGGCCTATGGTATCCTAAGAATCAGAATTTTCAATTATCAGTCTACTCAAATGCTGATTGGGCTAACTGCATGGATGAAAGGAAAAACACTAGTGGAGGTGTGTTCTTCTTAGGAGATTCTATAGTAGCATGGTTGAGTAAAAATCAAGGTTCCATTTCTTTATCAACTACAAAGGTAGAGTACATGGCTGCTGCTACCTGTTGCACTCAAGTATTATGGATGATTCAGACACTTGCAGACTTGGAGGTAAAATACACTGCACTGATCCCAATTCATTGTGATAACACTAGTGCCATCAGTGTGTCCAAGAATCCTGTATTCCACTCCAAGACCAAGCATATTACCATAAAATACCATTTTCTGAGAGAGCAGGTCACCAATCAAATTGTTCAGGTACATTACATTCCAACCACAGAACAAATTGTAGACATCTTTACTAAACCCCTAGCCAAGAAACCATTTGAATATCTCCGACAGAAGCTGGGTGTCATTCCGTCTCACACCTAAGAGAGTCCATCCTGTTAGGGGGAGTTTTGTATTGATTGAATATCTGATACCTCCTAAAAATACTGCAACATCTCAGGGGGAGCATGTTTTCTTTGACATTGATGTCAAAGGAGGAGAAAAGTAGTGGTCCGAACCAGATGCTACAATTGGAGGTCCAAACAGATTAGCGTAGTCGTTCAGGGTTGCCATCAATGCCAAAGGGGGAGATTGTTGGCATGTTTACAGGTAGGTGTGCTCGTTATTGATGGCAAGATTAGAGTATGAAACGATGACAAAACAGGGACAACGTAAGCCTGGGAGGAGAAGCGACAGTGATCTTTGGATCCCATTGAGAATTCCCGATGAATGTCAGATCTGAGCCCGAGGTCTGATCGGCGTTGGATCCAAGAGAACCTACATGTTCTTTAAAGAGCAAGGTGAAGTGGGGTTACAAAATCCTGAAGGCAGGAGGACAGTTACGGATACTGGGAATTGGAAGAGTCGAGACTCTTCATCATCAGGAGTCCCGAAATCGCGAAATGCGAAACACCGAAATCTTGAAAGTAGGAGGATAGTTTTGGATACCAGGAGTTGGGAGAATTGAGACTCTTCATCATCAGGAGTCCCAGAATCATGAAATGCGAAACCCCGAAACCTTGAAACAGACACATTGACCGGAGGTTCGGATACCGGGAGTTGGAGGAGTCAAGAGTTAAGACTCTTCAACACAGGAGTCCCGAAGTGCCAAAATGCGAAACGCTGAAAATCCTGAAACATGCACATCAACTGAAGTTTTGGATACTGGGAGTTGGAGGAGTCAAGAGTCGAGACTCTTCATCACAGGAGTCCCAAAGTCGCAAAATGCGAAACACCGAAACACTTTTTTGTGTAGATTTCGGATATCGGGAGATGGAGCGTCAAAACACTCCATCACAAGGAATGCCGGAATGCCGAAATGTGAAAAATACCTTTTGGTGTTGATTTTGGATACCGGGAGTTGGAGTGTCGAAACACTTTGCAACAGGAATGCCGAAATGGCGAAACGTCGAAATGCGTTTTCAAATAAGGCTATGGTCACCGCCAGTGGTCACATCATCGAAGAGCTTTAGAGAAGATCTCAAAGAGACAAGCTCCATTTCAGAGTTTGGGACATGGAGAGTTGAGATGACTCATCACAGAATCCCTGAAATGCCGAAATGCGAAGAACACCTTTTGGTGTTGATTTCGGATACCGAGAGTTGGAGTGTCGAAATACTTTTCAACAGGAATGTCGAAATGACGAAACATCAAAATGTGTTTTCGAATAAGGCTATGGTCATCGCCGGTGGTCACATCATTGAAGAGATGTAGAGAAGAGCTCGAAGAGACAAGCTCCATTTTGGAGTTTGGGACATGGAGAGTCGAGACGACTCATCACAGAATCTCTGAAATGTGAAATGCGAAATACATGTTCAAAATTGGCCCTTGGTCAAATCGACGAAGGCTCAAGGGAGGAGGTAGCACGAAGCTAATCTCCATTTCAGAGATCGCGACTTGGCGAGTCGAGATGCCTCACCACAGGGATGCCGAAATTCCAAAACGCTAAAAGGCCGAATTGTGGAATGGAAAAATAAGCGCGAGACCCATCATTTATGATCCAATGGTGCAGGTTATTCAGGAATATGATCGAAGGGCTAATGTTTCTCTTCACGGTTAATCGATCAATGGCGATTCAGTTGCTGAAGTGGTCTTTGGAGGTTCACAGTGTAATTGATAAAAACCACTGATGGTTTTTGCCAGAGGACTCGAAGAGACTTCTGTGTGATTTCCAGAGGAGCTGAAGAGTCTCAAGGAATCTGCTAGTGGAATGAAGATTGTTCGTAGAGGCAATTGGCAGATGGATGAGCATTGAAGCCTGTAACTGCAACAAAGAGGATGAGCTCGACAGTGACAGAGAAGACAAAGAGTCTCGACTTCTAGACAGGCTAAGCAATCTTAGCATAACACCCAATGATGATGGACACATGGGTTTAACAGCCAGAGAAGCTGAAGAGTTGCAATGATGAATAGGTAGAGCACTTGACATGAAGAGAATGAAAAATCATTGCGCATAGGGAATGCACAAGGTGCACAGAGACTATAAGAAGGAAAAAGAAAGAAGAGATGGTTGTTGTTGTTGAGGGGGATTCAGGAGTGTAGAAGGAGGATTGTGCAACAGATGAAATACAGAGAAGAGGAATGGTGCATTGAATGGACATGGCGCACAGAGCATAAAAGTCAGAAGCATAGAAAGCGCAAGGCATGTGTGCAACAAGACAGTGAGACACTAAAGGAAGGCTGAGGTTCTCTTGTAGAGAAAAACAGAAGATCAAAAATCCCAAGAAGATGCAGACAGAGGGACATTGATACAGGAGAGCAGAGAAACATAGCAGAACAGTGATAAGCCGGATAAGCCAATGATAAATATTGTATCATTGTGATAAATTTATATATAGCAAACTTTATAAACCAGGGTGGAAGGGAGGTGCTAGGGAGGATTGTTGTCCTCAGAGGTTCAAGTGGGTGCTTGAACATAGGGAGTTGTAGCTTCCATTTGGTTGTAGCTAGAGAAACCAGGGTGGCAGGGTGGTGCAAGGAAGAACTGTTGTTCTCTGTTATACAAGTTGGTGCCTGTGTGACTGAAAGTTGGCACTTCCATCCAGTTGGTGCTGGAACACTTAGGGAGTTGGTGCTTCCTTCTAGTGGGTGCTAGAGAAACCAGGGAGTTGGTGCTTCCTTCTAGTAGGTGCTAGAGAAAACAGAGAGTTGGTGCTCTCAGCAAGTTGCAGCTTGCAAAACAGAGGTTGTAGCCTCATTATGAGTTGGTGCTCATAAGTATGATAATGTACATAATGTAAAGATTACTTACCATATAAAGAAGAAGAGGTTTTTACCCTTTATGGGTTTCCTCAGGAAGTATCTGTCTCTGTATATTTCATATGTGTGAATGATGCTGAATGTTCTATTGCTTACTTCCCTGCATTATTGTGATTTTCATTCAATGCTTTGCAAAGAGTTTAAAATAAGCATAATTGTTTAAGCTCGGTAACAACTGATTCAACCCCCCCCCCTCTTAGTTGTCCAACAAGAAGTTATAAGAAAAGAAAAGCAGAAAAACAAGAAGCTACAAGCGAAACTAGACAAGAAAGAAGACACTCAGGAACTAGAACAAATGATCACAAATTTGAAGGTTCAAATAGAAGAAGATAAAAGAATTGAATAAGTACTCAAATAACAACTAGAAGAAAGAGACATGATAATTGGATATTTGGAAGCAAAGATTGTCACATTAAGAAAGGATATTCAAGAGAAAAATATGCAGAACAACTCAAAAGTTTTGGATAACATTATCATCAGTCAAAAGCCTCATCATGACAAGTCCGGACTTGGATACGATCAGACAGACAAGGGGTCAAGCTCCAAAACAACAGAACAAGATACATATCCAAAAAGCTACGTAGAAACAATCAAAGGGGATATGAAGACCTACAAAGAATATTACAGGGACACTCCTCCATCGAGAAGATTAAGATTTCAGAATCAACGACCGACAGATAAGCCTCAGGAAGAAGAAGGATTCAAAAGAGTAACTCCTTTCAGAAGATCTTCAACTCCCAGGTATCAAACTATATTTTTTGGTTTATGTTATGCATGTAATAATTTTGGACATAAAGCTATGAATTTCAGAGCTAACAACAAGAACATAAACAACTTTGAAAGTCATACCCAAAAGGGTTATCTATGAAGGCCCAGTGAAACACATAGAAGAAGTTACAATAAGTTTGAATCATTGAGCACTGAATTGGAATGCTACAAGTGTAACAAATTTGGACACATGGCCAAAGATTGCAGAATGATAGTTCCTCCTAGAGAACCACAACATAACAACAACATTCATAGACAAGAATCTTAGAAGAGAACATGGATAAGAAAACAGAATTGGTATAGAAATGAAGAATGCACACTCGCTCTATAAGCTAAGTAGAAGAAATGTGGCTGATATGTTGATAGTGGTTGTTTGAAACACATGACATGTGATAAAAACAAGTTTCTTACATTAAGAAAGGAAATATATGGATCCATCTTCTTTGGAAATGATGATTCAACTAAAATCATTGGAAAAGGCACAGTCAGAATTGGAAACAAGAATATCAAGGCAAAAATTTTTCTACTTGTAGAAGATATGGAACATAATCTTCTAAGTGTGAGTCAAATGTGTGACCAAGATCATAAAGTTACTCTCGATTCACAAAAGTGCGAGATAAAAAAATAAGGTTTAGGAAAATTGATTGCAACAACTGCAAGAACTTCAAGCAACATATATGTATTAAGTGAAATTGGAAATGAAAAGTGTTGTCTAGGAAAGGAAGATGAAAGTTAGCCATGGAACAAAAGAATGGGTCACATACACTTTGATAACCTTGTCAAAGTCAGCAAAAAGGAAGCAGTTAGAGAAATGCCCCAGATTACGAAACCAACCAACACTTTATGCAAGCATTGTCAACAAGGAAAGCAAACAAAGACCAGGTTTAAATCAAAGGAATATTCGACGACACGACCACTGGAAATTGTGCATACTGATCTAGTTGGACCAACTACAACAAAGGGTTTAAAAGGTGATAAATACTTTATGTTATTAGTTGATGATTATACAATAATGACTGCAGTTTGCTTTCTTAGGAATAAGTCAAAAGCTTTTGAAAACTTCAAGGTCTACAAGGAAATGGTCGAAAATGAAATGGATTCAAAAATCAAATGTTTTAGATCTGATAATGGAGGAGAGTTCACTTCAAAGGAATTTATGGACTACTGCAATAGGCATGGAATAAAATGGCAATTCTCCGTTGCTAGGACACCTCAACAGAATGGATTTGTTGAAAGAAAGAACATGACAGTACAAGAAATGGCTCGAACAATGTTAATGGATTCCAAACTGACATATATCTTTTGGACACATGCAGTGCATACAACAATTCACATTCAAAACCGAGTAATACTCATAAACAACACTGATACAACTCCTTACAAGCTATGGAAAGGAAGGCCAACAAATGTGAAGCACTTCAAAGTATTTGGAAGCAAACGCTACATCAAAAGAGAAGATGGCAGAATGACAAAGTTTTACTCTCGTGTGGATAAATGAGTACTTGTTGGTTACTCAAGTACAAGGAAAGAACACAAGTATTACAATATGAGGTCTAACAAAGTTGTGGAAAGCATCAATGTAACAATTGATGAAACATGTGGACGAGAATTAAAGGAAGAAGAAAATGAATCAATGGAACAACTTTACGAAGAAGAAGTAGAAGATGAAGAAGAAGTAGAAGGGGAAGATGAAGAGGATCAGACATAAGTAGAAGAGAAAGTTCAACAAGTGCCTCCAAAGACACCTAGCAAACGAGTACAAAAGAATCATCCTTTAGATCAGATTATCGGAAACAAAGATGCATGAGTTGAGACTAGAAGAAGAATCCATTCACCGGAACAAATACATCTAGCACTCTCATCTACGATTGAACCAAATAGTTTTGAAGAGGCCAACAAGGATGAATTTTGGAATAATGCCATGGATGAAGAATTAGATCAAATAGAGAAGAGTGAAACTTGGGAATTGGTTCCAAGACCAAAGAATAAGAATGTGATTGGCACAAAGTGGGCATTTAGAGATAAATTGAATGAAGATGGAAATGTTACAAGGAACAAAGCTAGATTGGTATGTAAAGGATATGCACAGGTTGAAGGAATCGACTTTGAAGAGACATTTCCCCCAGTTTCTAGAATGGAAGCAATCTGATTGCTTTTAGCTTATTCTTGCTCCAAGAATATTAAAGTATATAAGATGGACGTAAAATCAACTTTTCTGAGTGGGGAAATTGAAAAAGAAGTCTACATTGAACAACGAGAATGATTTCAGTTGTCAGAGAATGCATATTATGTGTGTAAATTGAAGAAGGCCTTGTATGGTATAAAACATGCTCCTAGAGCATGGTACTCTATACTGGATAAATGTTTACAACATGAAGGGTTCAGAAAAGGAAGTGCAGACAACAACCTCTACAGCAAGGTATCTCAAGATAGTATTTTATTAATTGAAGTTTATGTTGATGATATTATTTTTGGAAGCAATGATGACAGGTTAAGCCATAAATTTGCAAATGATATGCATAATGAATTCAAAATGTCATTAGTCGGAGAACTATCCTTCTTTTTGGGTCTTTAGATACGTCAAAGAAATAGAGGAATTTTTATTTCTCAAACTAAGTATATCAGAGAAATGCTAAAGAGGTTCGGAATGGAAGATTGCAAACCAGTTACCACTCCTATGCAAACCAATTGCAAGTTGAGCAAAGATGATGATTCAAAGTCTACAGACTAGAGGAAATACAGGTCAATGATTAGTAGCTTACTATATGTGACAACATCCAGACCAGATGTAATGCAGGCAGTTGGACAGGTGGTACAATTTCAAGCAACGCCAAAGGAATCACATGTATTAACAACGAAGATGATTTTCAGATATCTCAAAGGAACAAAAGAGTTTGGATTATGGTATCCAAAATGAAAGGATCTATCACTTATTGCCTACACAGATGCAGATTGGGCATGTTGCATTGATGACTGACGAAGCACCAATGGAGCAATGTTCTACTTGGGTGAGTGTTTAGTATCATGGCTAAGCAAGAAACAATCATCAATTTCCTTATCTACAGCCGAGGTAGAGTATATTGCAACATCATCATGTTGTACACAGGTTCTATGGATGAAACAAACTCTGATAGATATATAGGTTGAGTATGATGAGACCATTCCAATCTATTGTGATAATACAAGCATCATCAATATCTTAAAGAACCTGGTGATGCACTCCAAGACGAAGCACATTCCAATCAAGTATCACTTTCTACGGGAACAGGTTGCAGAGCAGAACATCAGAGTTGAATACATGGGCACAAAAGAACAAGTGGCAGACATATTTACAAAACTGCTTGCACAGGAAGCCTTTGAGTACGTTCACCAGAGACTCGGAGTAATTTCTACTCCAAAATGAATTCTTTTGAATGCTTATCTTATATGTCTTAGATTTACATGAGGAAGCACCATAAAGAGGACAATTCAGGTCAAGAGATCAATTTCAGGAAGAGTTCAGTCAGGGGGAGTATCGCCAATGATAGTTTAGTTAGGGGGAGCAACCCCGGATGGAAAGATACCTTTGCCATTGATGAAAAAGGGGGAGATATTTAACATATACATATCACAAAGGCATGGTTCCAGGGGGAGCATGAGTGATATGACTTCATTATTGCATGACATGACTTCAATATTGCATGATATGACTTCAGTATTGCATTAGAGTGTTGCCATCAATGCCAAAGGGGGATATTTTTTATTAATTGGGTTGGTTATCATTGATGTCAACCATTGAAGAAAGTCTGGTAGAGAATTTAGGTAGCACAAAGGTTTGGGTAATGGACCCAAGTTTTTTTGATGGATAATGGTATGAGTTTTGATATATTTGCAGGTAAGACTATTCTAGATGGATATTACATGTCATGCCATTTCTAGTGGTATGTGGAACATCACATAAATCCTCACGGTTAGAGAGTTATGGCCATGTGAAGTTGGAGAACCCTCATGAGTCATCTAGAAGCCGCAAAAGGTCAAAGTAGTCAAAGTGTTTGCAAAGAAGAAATTATTTAAATAATAAAATGAAGTGATCAGTGTACTATAAGTCAAAGATGATGCAAAAGAAATTATTTAAATAATAAAGTTAATGGAGAAATTACTAATTATGGAAAGTGGTTAAGTTAAGTGGACAAGTGGGTATAAGTGGATTAACCCTAAAATAGTGAAAGTGGGTTAAGATGGTCAAAAGATAACCCCTCGAGGATGCTACATGAAAGTATAAATAAGAAGCAATATTCTCTCATTTAAACACACTTGAACCTATTGAATATCTATTTTGTGAAAGGTTATTTGAGCAAGTATTATTGATAGAGAAAAGTGCGACAGGAAAAGTGCGGAAGAAAAAGTGTGACAGAAAAATCACGGCAGAAAAAGTGTGGCTTAAAAATCATGGCAGAAAAAGTGTGACAAAAAAATCGCGACAGAAAAAGTGCGGCAGAAAAATCATGACAACAACATGTTTAGGGTCTATTTATGAGAGATATGGCACATCTTGTTTGAGGTATGTTTTGTGAGCTAGGGTTTATCTCTTGAGATGGTATTGGATGTTCAATATTGATGCATATATCAGATTTGTTGAGGGATATAGTTGGTATTTTGTTGTTGGTATTTGGCATATGGGTATTGGTCTTTTGGTTATGATGTGTTGCTGAAGTTGTTGGTTAGCTTGAGGCTACATAATAGTGAGGTTGTGGCACATGGTTTGATGTAAGGGTTTATGGTATTTGTTTTATGGATAGACTGATGAATTGTTAGATAAATTTTGATGGTTATATTGGTGTATGTCTTTGGTATATGGTTGAGGTACATGTTGGGTACATGGTTGAGACAAATAGTTGATGAGTTGACACATACATGAGGTGTATAGTTGATGATGTTGGTACATATTGATGAGTCATAGTTTATGTGTATTTGATACATGATTGATACATATTTGGTGCATGGTTAATGCACTCGTTGATGGTACATGTTGAGGTACAGGTTGGTGCATGGTTGATGCACTTGTTTATGGTACCGGTTGATTACAGGTTATTTGGACAGGTTATTGTCACATGTTATTTGTACAGGTTATTGTGACAGGTTATTTGTACAGGTTTGGTGCATGGTTGATGCATTTGTTTATGGTACAGGTTGAGGTATATGTTGGCACAGATTGTTATAGGTTGATTACAGGTTGATTGGTATAGGTTTACAACAATATATCTCACAGTGATAGTGTGACAGTGGTTCCATCATTCCACTTCTACGTCAGGGCGGTTGGATGGGGCAATAATATGTGGTTGTAGCCACCTTCCGGTTGTAGCTAGAGAACATAGGGGGTTGCAACCTCCTTCTTGTTGTAGCTAGAGAATTGGGGAGTTGGAGCTTACCTTAGGTTGTAGCCTAAGAAAACAGGGGGTTCAAGCCTCCTTCTAGTTGCAGCTGGAAAACAAAGGAAGTTGGTGCTTCCAATGAATGTAACTCTTAAAGACATATAAGAAAAAACTTTCCGTGGTTTTCTCCCACTTTGGGTTTCCACGTAAAACACTGGTGTACTATGTATGTGTATGATTGCTCATTTTTTTATTGTTTATTTACTCTACAACTATTGGATGCTAATGCTACATTGATATAACACTTGTATTTTGTGGTTGAAAAGGATTGAATTGCTCTATTATTGATTCACCCCCCTATCAATAATCCAACAATAATCATATTCATGTGTATGAAAATCTATCTTAGGGACGTCTTCCTCTTTCATCCTGATTTTGTGGTATCCATATTGAAGGTCAAGTTTAGTGAAAATCATGGCTCCATGAAGTTTATCCAAGAGGTCATCATCAATAACCAGGATAGGAAATTTGTCCTTGGCGATCAAATTATCGAGAGCCCAAAAATCAGGACACATATGATGAGTACCTTCCTTCTTTAATACCATTAGCACTAGTGATGAGTAAGGAATAATACTAGAACATATGACTCCCACCTCCAACAATTCTTGGATGATGTTTTCAATTCCATTCCTCTATGCAAAAGGGCTCCAATAAGGATGCACATTGGGTGGTTGACTACCTAGAATGGGAGAAATACCATGGTCATGCTCCCCATGTGATAGTGGTGAACCCTATGGTGTTTTAAATACCTATTGATACTTATAGAGGACTAGCTACAAATTACAGTAATCATACCAATCACCACATTTTCATATTGATTGCCACATTTCATCATACCTCTATTGGAAATCACAAATATTTGAAAATTAGGTATATGATGGAAATGACAATGGGTTTTTGTAGTCAATCTTCTATGAACAAAATTTTGGGTGTTGCCATTGTCAATTAATACAATCACTTTGTGATTCTTGATATAATAAATCAACTTCAATGTTTGGGGTGACAAGAAACTGGATAGGGCATGGAGAGATAATTGGGTTTCTTTGAAAGGATCTTGTAAAGTGTTATTCTTAGTCATTGGATGTGTGACATCATTCAACTCAGGTTAAGGAGTGTCTTTAGTAGATGTGTCTTTTGAGTATTTGTGTTGGGAGACATCCATTTGAAATAATTTATCTTCTTTACATTTATTCCCTTTGAAATATTTCTCATCACAATTATAGAAAAGATGGAGGCATTGGCGTATACCATCTCTTATAGCGATAACTTGTGGATTATAATTGAATTTAAGTTGTAGGATCTAGGAATAGTTACCGCGTGGGAGCTAGTGTGAGTGGTGAATAAAGGAATCTTCATTTGTGCATTGAGCACCATCTCATCTTATTTATACATCATAAGCTTCCAACCATGTTTTTGGGAATTGCATCAAGATGTGCAATGAATTTGATTCCTTGAGACCACTGATGAAACATTCTTTAAAAAATGAATCTAATTATAGGCCCTTTGTGTATATTACCAATTGCTAAAAGGTAGTAATATAGTCCATAATTATGGCAGTTTGGTGTTATGTTTTTGGAATCCTAAATGGTCTCACATTCAAAATAAGCATAAAGGACATGTTTTTCTTGTATCAACTCCTATTGAATTTTCCTATTTTAGGGAAATTAAATTCCCCCCCCCATAAATTTCTACATAAGCTGTGAAAGAAAAAGAGTTTTCCCCAAGGTTCAACAATCTTGTGTCATTCATAGGAGATGGTATTTTTATTTTATTCACATATGATTTCCTCTTTCATATTTAGTTTCATGACATCGAATTGTTTGAAGAATGACTATGCCATTTGATCCCTATTCATCCCAAATTTACTTCAGATTCATCTAATTTCAACTTATCCCCAAACTGGGTTTGTGCTCATGTGCTTGTTGGTTGGCACACAACAATTTTCAATCTGCAAGCCATCAATATTTCCTATTTGGGAATTCTCATTTATAAATAATATTTCACCATGTTTAATGTTTTTCCTAGAACCCGCAAACCACAAACCTATCGAGATTACTTTCGTAGGTTTTTCCCCATCAGGAAAACAAGTTGACACATGCTTGTGATTTTTCTGAAATATGAAAGCTAGTGGATCATATTTTCAAGTTAGTTGGCATCATATTTTCAAGGATGAGGATTGCGATGATAATGACAAGGATGGCGATGTTTTCACAACTAAATTAGTGACAATCTTTCTAGGCCCATCATCAATTCCTATTTTTGTGACCAAACTAGGTGGAATCCCCTAATGCCCATCACCAAAACTACCTCCAATTAATGGTGACAATCAATGATTGTCACCAGATATGTTCACCTAATGGCAACAATTATAGGTTGCCACTTTTGATCCTTCAATGCACTTAACGTTTGTCCTTTAATTTTGTTTGTATTTAAAATTTAGTACTATTTTTTTTTAAGTTGATGTTGATATTTATCTTAACTTATGTTTTATTTTGATTTACCCATACAACCAAGGTATTATGCCCTATAATTTATCTTTAATAGATATCCCAAGTTATGTTGAAAAGAGTCTCAAGTCACCACATCATAGGTTTTACATAGGAAACAATTGTCTTATGAGTGAAAATTGGTGGTCTCGATCCAAGGTCAAACAAACTAGCCTTAAGTCATAAAATTGTTTAGCTTTGGAGTTCATGGTCCATATGCCTAGGGATTTAGTCCATCACACATGCACTATGTGTTAGAAAAACAAGACCGTGGAGCAATAAAATAAAATGAATGTGAAAACAAAACACAGAAGATACACAATACAATAGAGACACAGATTTACGTGGTTCACCCAGTGTGGGCTACGTCCACCAGAGAAATTGCCAGGTCCTTCCTTTATTATTA
>JZKD02S2062095.1:102832-127966 GCA_000966675.3 Picea glauca | reverse complement strand
TAGAGACACAGATTTACGTGGTTCACCCAGTGTGGGCTACGTCCACCAGAGAAATTGCCAGGTCCTTCCTTTATTATTATCTAGCATATGAAGGGATACAACCTACAACAAAACCGCTGTAACTTCCTCTTCTTTCTCTAACAGTCTCCTATCTCAGAATACAATATTCACGATCAACCATAGCCACAATACATTTCCGTCATAAAAGAGGGTTGCCTTCTAGGGAAATAAACCCTAACATAATCTCTACCATTAGATTTGCGACCTTATAATGAACGGTCCAGATTTACAATGAAATTACAATATACATTTACAAGGCAATTTTTCCTTCAGGGGCTTCACCCTTGAACCCCCATTGGGGGCTTGCTTGCCCCCAGACCCCCCAGCCAGGGGGATAGCCCCCCCGGACCCCACAGAGGGGTTACCCCCCTTCTGCACTCCCCCGCGTGGAAGAGTGTACATACTTTTGGGGTGTAAATACTTCATGGGGTATAAACACGGCTGAAAGCAAGGACCTCTGAATCAGGAAGATAATCAGGCTCCACAACCAACACTATGTGATATAACAATGGCCATTTCAAATAAACAAGTACTTGATAAATTGCACAAGCTTCATTAATTATGTCTTGTCTTTATTTTTTTCTCTCATCTAAGTACTTTTTTGCTCCATAAATAATATATTAGTACGAAATCATTATTTAAATATGAAATCTCATCTAGTGCAACCTTCTTCTTGCCACCAAACTCATGGGAATAATTGGAATGATACTGGTTTTCAACGACATATGTGATGAATATAAAGAGTGCGACCATGACGATGGGTATGTTGGGAGTTCCATGCATGACATTAATCCGAGAAAGTTCAAAGGAAATGAGGAAGAGATATGATGTATAGAGTGGGTGTGTGATTCATCTTTGAGTATGGAAACCCTCCCATATCATCAAGGCATGCAAATAGTCTATCCATGTCAAATTTCAGTGCATTTAGAAACAATTTGAAAACATTTCAATGTTGGCCCCATTCGCAGATCACTGTTGCCCATGTCTAGTCCTAGTACATGCATTTTAGCTGTTTCTTTTAAAATTTGTTTGAGATGCACATTCCCGCATCTAGTACTGCAAGGACATGCAATAAAGTCGATAAAAAAGTACTTGATAAATTGCACAAGCTTCATCAGTTATGTCTTGTCTTTGTTTTTTGCTCTCATCTAAGTATTTTTTTTCTCTATAAAAAATATATTGGTACAAAATCATTATTTAAATATGAAATCTCATCTAGAGTGACCTTATTCTTGCCACCAAACTCATGGGCCTAATTGGCATGATGCTGGTTTTCAATGACATAGGAGATGAATATAAAGAGCGCGACCATGAAGATGGGTATGTTGGGAGGTCCATGCATGACATTAATCTGAGAAAATACCAAAACAAAAATTAATTAAGACAAATGAAATTATTTGTTTATAAATGATAATTTTAGTTTAGCACGTACGTTATGGACACTATTTTCAGGTTTGACATAATAAACAACATGTAACATAGGATATAAAAAAATGGCATAAAACTTAAAAATATGTAATTAACCCACATGAGTAAATTATTTAAAGAGAAAATTTCATACAAATTAAAATATATAGCTACATACCTCATCCAACTCAAAATCTATATCATCCTTCTTCTGTATCTTCTTCTTCCTCCAACTCGACATCTATATCATCATCTAGTTCATAAACAGTGTTGAAAGGATTAACGATATCATCATCATCATCAATGTCATTTTCAAGCATATCTTCGCCGACATCATCATCAATAACTGCATTGTCTCCTACGCCTGGTTTATCTTCTCCGTCTTCTTCAGCTATTGACCCATCTTCCTGCTTTGTCTCTGGCGCATCATCTTCTTCCTCTACAATATACTTTACCGACCTTTCTCTTGGATCATATCTAACAACAAATGACCAATCCCTCTCACCTGGAACCTTTGAGTAAAAGAATTGTTCACATTGGCTTGGAAAAACATAACGATCATGTCCTCTTTCAAACATCGTTGTTTTAATCATCGAAAATCTGTTGGCATGCTGAATAACAGTTCTTTCCTCATCATGTTCATGCATTCGTAACCTATACCATTTGACGTCGAACATAACTGATTTGAAGGAATTAAAGTCACACTGAAGTATATCATCCAAATACCCATAATATGTATTTTCAGATTCACGAGGATGTCTGTCACTCCTAGAGGAAACATTAGTGACCTGGAATACTGTAGTTATCCCACTATTAGAATTTTTCCTGGTTTCATCCAACTGTTTGATGCGAAATTTATGGCCATTGCACCACATAGCCTTATGGTGTTTCAACTGCAATATGCCAGACATGTAAAAGATGCATTGTCAATTAATAAACATATTTATATAACTTGGAAATTATCTGGAAAAAACACACATGCAGTCACATTAATATGATATGAAATAACTGAATAAAATGGGTGAATTTGCTTGCCTCTCCATCTTTCAAATCATATGCTAAATCAATTTCCATCTGTGTAACATTGGCATCTCCATTACGATGAGCTTCTCAAGCCAATTCAGACAGTTGTTTCCATGATAACCTACCGCCATGATGTTGTTTACATCTTTCAATCCATACCTTCATCAAGTTAAGATTGTTTTCTATGTATAATTGTAGTGCATCCCAATCTTGAGCAATTGAATCAAAAAATCATAATTAACCAATATTAAATATTAATTATAACCATGGTAAATATTAATAATTGATGAAAGAATAAATATTAAATGAGTATGATCATATACACAAAAACTGAAAAGTTATATGTATTATAAATCTCCGCAATTTAATTACCTCTCAATTTCTTCATTCTACCTTTCCCCAACAAGTGCTCCCCTTCAAATTTTTTGATGGAGTTCACATCCCAAATGCAATCCACTGCATGCATAGTTGGTGCTTCTAATTTAGGAAGATACTGACTAATATACACCATGGATTGATATACCATATATCCCTCCACCATAGAACCCTTAGGATGTGCTCTTTGTCTAACCAAATCCTTCAATGATTTCAAGTGCCTCTCCACCATCCAAATTGACCTTGTGTGTACAAGTCTGCACATTTCAATATCCTCAACTTGGTGTATGACGTAGTGTTCTTGTGCATTGAAAAATGTTGGAGGTATATACTTTTGCATTTCACACATTAGCCGAGGAATTTCTCTCTTCCAATACTTTATATCATCTTGATGGATTTATTTCAATGACAACCATCTACAGATCATGACGTAAGAAAATAACATGTTTCAACACAACATAAAATATATTAAATTATAAGTAAAACATATGTAATTAAGTACGACAACAAATTGAAAAAACATTTTGCATATAAATCACAACTACTTACCTCATGTATTTTCCAAGATCATATATAATGTGTTTGATGTTGTTGGCAAATTTGTTTGGGAGAGATAGAGTTAGAACATATTGTAACAATAAAAATGAATCGTTATTTGTTTCCAAAGTAGACAATTTTTTTTTCTTAAAAGATGTATATGTATATGACCAATATATAAATATGTATACCAAAATTATTACCTTAATGAAGGTATGCCAATCGTGTGTTTTTACCCCACCAAATTCACCTCTCTTCGTTAATATATTATTTATGTTTGAAGAAAAACCTGCGAGAAATTTAATTCTTTGAATGACCTCTTTTACATCATTGCTTTGCTGCTCTGTTAAAAACCATGGAAGGTTATTTCGGTCTCCATTGCTATTTGATTGAATCACACTTTACATTGCATGATTGGTTTCCTGAATGTCAGTACAATTTTTGACAATTTTTTCTTTATCCCTCCTACCATCTATGATTAGCCATAACGTTTCTGTCACATTTTTCCCGATATGCATTGTATCAAAAAAATGACCTATTTTTAGCTCCTTATAGTAGGGAAACCTCATGAATTGAGTGGGATAACATTTCATTCCTCGTGGAATCCCATTATTAATACCTTCACGATGACAGCCTTGATAAAGCATAACAAAAATCACAACAATAATGATCAAATATGGTAAAATAAATTCCTTAATTAAAATAGAAATTCAAAACATTACATATACGATACATAAAGAAATTGCGTACCTTGACGCTTTCTATTATACTCCAACCTCCATAGATGAGGTGTCATTTTTCATGGTTTTAATCCCGTATATTATTTCCCATTGAAAATATGTTTTTAGTAGTATGATACCTATGGTTCTTAGGGTGGAAGTGCATATACTCATCAAACACCACATTTCCTAAACTTTTTTAATGACGATACTTCATCTTAGGACCAAAAACTGGACATGCAAATTTACCCTTTGTTTGAAGACCCGCAACAGATGAATTAATGCCAATTATATGATGGGATTATTTAAAAACATGCATGATATCTTTAAATAATTATATAGTATTAAAGTGCAACAAAATGTTACATACCACAAAAATGTGTTAGTCTCGGGGCATCATGAATTGTCCATACAAGTATTCCACATAATTGAAATTTCTTCTCCCCAATTGGTTTACAAATGTCATACATAGTGATGCCAAGATATAACTTTAGTAGCTCGTCGATAAGAGGCTCGATATAGAAATTCATATCTTTAACTTGGTACTTACCTAATTGTTTGAAATTACACATAATTACTACCATTATATGTATATATAAGTAAATAAATAAATAAAAGATATAGTGCAAAAAGCGAAACAAATAAAAATGTTACATTCGAAAAATTAATGTAAACAAATACCTAGAACAATCATTGCCAACATTATGTGCTCCCTGTTTATTGACATCCAAGGAGGAATGTTATTGTTGATAACAAAAATAGGCCACACTGAGTAAATAGATCTAATCTCTCCGAATAGATTAACACTGTCACCTACCAATGAAAGCCTAACATTACGAGGTTCATCTTTAAATTCTGCCCATTTTTCCTCAATTTCCCTAAATGCATAACCATCTATAAGCATTTCAAGAACACCATCTCCACTTCTATTCCGTGCATGGTAATCCATAAACTGTGTTATGCTTTTTCACGTGAACAATTATTGCAAACACGGAATTATGGGAATATGACAAAGAACCTTTCGAGGAACCCATTTTGTTACTTGATTAGTTCAATATCTACTGATATGAAATTGCGGACATTCTATTTTCGACGCATGTTGTCCATAATATATAATATGATCATTAGGACATGCATCTATAGTTTGATTCTCCATTCCAGTGTCTTTCATAATGGCATGTAAATCTCAATATGTGCGAGGTAAAATATTTGATGATGGCAACAGGTAAAATATTTGATGATGGCAACAAAAATTCACCTAACAATCTACAACATAAAAAATAACTAGTTAATGTAAAGAATATTAATCGTAAATATTGCATTCTTATTTTACACATTAATTAACACTAAAAAAAGAGTAAAAATTCAACCTTTATGTATATGTGTTGAAACATATTACATACCTTAGGATCTGTGTCATACAAGTGTTCGACAAATGATTCATATCCTTTAAGTTCACCAACAACAATGTAGTTGAGAGAATATTTGCTCTTGAGCCTTTATAAAGTCGTTTATTTTCCTTTTCTATTAGGTGTTCATCATAAATACCATCACTGTCCCCATCCTCATTCGACTAACGAACAAGTCTTGGACCATTTGATTTGTCCCATCATCTCTAACTATGTTATTATTTTCATCTTCTTCCATGGGATCATTAACTTGATCTGCATTATTCGCTTCATGTTCCTCAACTTGTACAACATCATTTCTACTACTACTTGGTGCATCGTGCAAAAAGTTAGTGGGCAATTCTAAATTTATAATTACAAACAATCATGCAAAATTAGTGTGTATAACAAATATTAAAACAATATAAAATTTTATAAATATAATCCATATAAAGACAGATAATGAATATATAGCTAATTACCACGAGACAATATTCATTTGATCCCCCGTCAATGTGCCCATGTCTCCTACAATGTCTTTTAGCTGTTGCTATTAAAATTCTTATGGGATGTGCAGTACAACATCTTTTGCAGGGGCAATAACATTTACCGTCACCCTTTTCACCCTCTTTACGTTTTTTCTCACCTCTAATATTTTCTAACATTGTTCCCCACGAAAATACAGTCATGATTATATTATAAAATTGAGTGGTGTAATATAATATCTATTATATTTTTCTAATGCAATTGACATATAAAAATAAATTTGTTTTTTGGTTGACAATAACACCTTATACCCTTTCTGAACTGTCATTGTTATAGAAGAAATGTCGCAACACCCCCAAAATGAAACATATTTATAATTTTTTCCATCAGAATTCCAACGACAATTGACCAAGTCAATGTTGACTTTGTCAAACAATGGGTGACCGTTTGAAGAAAACAACAGTTAGCAGTAGTATCGTTAGTATTGAGATGAATGTAGAATTTCGTCACAATAGAGACACCTTCTCCTAGACATCTCAAGTGCGATGAATGTCCGTTACCGTCTCAAGTCCAATGAATTTGAGCAAGATTGAAAAAAAATTGAAAAATTGAAACATTTATCTTGTATTTTTCGATAGTATGACCAATTTTGTCCGTACCATCAGAAATAGTTCGTCGATTTTTTTTTTTGAATATGTAGTAGTGATGCCTCACGACATACTATTTTTGTAGTATATTTTCTTCTTCATCTCAGACAACCACATAATATGTTTGTGAAAAAAATCCTAGCAACAAGACTTTGTACACACCCATGTAATTTGACTATGCTAGAGAAATACTTAGTCACTCTCTCCACGTTATTTGATAGACAACAATAATGTATTGTTATTTGATAGAAAACATTAGTGTATCTTTTTTTCCTTTCCACCAATTTTTTTTTTTACCACATAGTTCTGTCTTATGCTGACTATTCCATTTATGTCCATCTCTATGGTGTTTGGCAATATATGCACAATAAAATTCAAATAAGTGTCGTGCCTTTCCTAAAATAGGAGGACAACATAGACGCTGTCTAATTAAACCAAGAGGAATTGATATGCCTTGAAGCATATGGATTGTAAATATTCAACATATGGACTACATTTTAATAGGTTGGTAGGGTTTTCTTCATGTATTATTATTTCAATGAGAAGTTGTTAAGTGTTATAGAAGGCAACCACTATCCCAATTTTGTAATTCACTATAAATAACAATAAAAAGGAGTGCATAATATGTGTACATTTAAGGAAAAAATACTTCTATTGTGTTCTTCATGGCTTGATTTTATCAATACTTCTACATGACCATATCAAAGATTGCTTACCCTAGCTCCCCTAGCCCTAGCTCCTTCCATCTTAGTGCCATTACCTCCACGATTTTATGCTTCTCACATGGAATATGTGCCCAAGCATCACATTTGAAGACATCAAAATGACTTACAATAGGATTAATTTTAGACCATGTCCCTTATGGAGTTACATATGATACTTCCTTGGTAGGAGTCCGATTCAAAATGTAATTAGCAAAATTTATAGCTTCAACAAAATTATGAAGGGATAGTCTTTTAGCTTGAACCATACAATTCACCATTCCTTTAAGTTGTGGCCCTTCAATTCAGTGACATCATTTTATTGTGTTGTGTATTCCATGAGTGGAGCACAAGGTAACACAATTTTTTCTTACATATTCTCCTCCATTATCAACACCATTTCTCTTAATTAAATGCCCAAATTTATTTTCAACAAGTGCTTTAAAGGTGACAAAATGGTTGAGCACATCTTTCTTTTGTTAAGAAAGTAAGCCCATGTGTACTAGGGGAAATTATCAATAATTGTGAGAAGATAAAGTGAACCAAAAAGGGAGGGAGTCGAAAATTGACTAGTGACATCACTAAGAATCAATGGTAATGATGTTTGTGCTCACCATGATTATCCTTACAATAAATTATCTATGTGATGTTGCCACAAGAGGACAACTAGGTTGGTTAAATTGGGGTAGTGTTATGTCCCCCACCAACATTCCTCAAAAATATTAGTCAACATGCTCTCACAACTCTGTCAACGATTAGTGGAGCCATCATGGTTCTTAAGTCAGGCTAGGTGGTACATAACCCAAGATGGTGTACATGGATGTATCGATCTCTTGAAAGGAGTTTAATGCCCAAAAACTTCATCACATGAAGCTTTCTTAGGTTTCCTATGTGATGTTTATAATGACACATACCACCATTAAAATAAACAAGAGGAAGGCCACACACCATATGGTGCTTGGAAAAATTATGCAAGTAGTTGTAGTTCATATGACCAAACTGTGTGTGGCAAAGTTTTCATCAGTCATTAACATGAGCAATGAAGACATTGGTAGGTGATGAGGGTTCAGATATATTATATTTGTGTAGCCTCGAAGAATCATCAACACATACACAAATGAGTACATGAGATGAATCCTCGAGATCTCGAATTACAACATTGTGTGGCGAAAATCAATAATTATTTTACCATCCCCTAAATGAGGGATTTGGAAAATTGAAAGCAAATTAATTGATAGGGAAGGAACATAACATACACTATTGATTTTCCCGTTATCCAAATATATGGCTCTTGTTCCTATAACATCTAATCGGTAACTATTGCCAACAAATTGTTGGGTAGTACAATCATCAATGCTATAATATAAAATCAATTTTTTTGTCAAATGATGAGAGGCCCCTAAGCGTAAATTCCACTCATTATCAAGAGTACATGTTGTAGAAAAAGTAGATGAGGTTTATAAGTAGAAGAAGAAGAGGACGAAATGAATTTCTCCAACATCTAATGGGTAACTATCGTCAACAAATTGTTGGGTAGTACAATCATCAATGCTATAATATAAAATCACATTTTTTGTCATATGATGAGAGGCCCCTAAGCGTAAATTTTACTCATTATCAAGAGTACACGTTGTAGAAAAAGTAGACGAGGTTTATAAGTAGAAGAAGAAGAGGACGAAATGAATTTCTCCATTGCTACCTCCAATGCTTGCATATTCTTCCAATAATGAACATGGCGATGCTCATCCAAGTAAGTGTAGGATTTTTTAATATTTTTTTTTATTTTGCTTCTTTACTAGAATTTGGAGAAGAAAGGAATAAAGGATACTTGCAACTTTTGGGTAGTTTTGATCCTTTGAACCACCAAAGGCTTTTGTTTTTAAATTGTATTAAAAACACTAATATTTCAAAGTTTGTTTTACTCTTTTGTTAATTGAGAACAAAAAGTTTCAAAAGAAGACATGGCATAGTCAACATCTAATGCATCTCTAATAGAACCAGTTCACAAGTTCACATAGGACGGAGTAGAACCATGCCTAGGAAGAGTAGAACCATGCCTATCCTTAAGAAAGAAGGTTTCCTTGACAGCTTGCATTGTACGTGTGATAGATGAAGCAACAAGTGTAGCGAATATGAAAACTTTGGTTAAACTTTCACAAAAATGACATAGCATTTAATGTGACGAAAGTAATGCTAGAGATAGTTCTAGCATTACTTCACTTGAAAAAATTACTCATTACATTTGGTGTTTTCTAGGGATTTAAAGCTAAGGAATTCTTGACTTCTACCTCGGGAAGAGGCCAAATAAGGTCTCTGATTCAAAACTTAGGATAAATGTTATAAATTTTGAAGTTTAATGATATGTTTTTTCAAAACTTTACCTTAAAAAAAAATGTCCTTGGTTTTTATGCCAAATTAATAATAAAATGCAAAATCAATTACTATAATTCCCGAGCCCAAAGGGTAGGGACTAATAAAAAGTAGACACAAAAATATATGATTCCTTTAACTTGGAAATAATAACAATAATTACTTGATTATCAAGTTCAATGATACAACAATCACTAATTTAAATATCTTAGTAACTTGATTTTCGAGATATAATCTTTAATTCACGATAAATTTACAAGATCAATGAAATTAATTAGTTTTCCAATTAAAAATAATACATTGAGTTGGTTACGTTAAACAATTTCTCAAATTTAAACCATGTTTATGGTGTTGTATCTCAATGTTAATATGAAATATTAAACCACTAGATACATCCATGCTAATTAATCCTCTTGCACCGTCATTTATATGTTCAGCCATTTTTCTAGCCTCTAGCTATCCATTGGTGGTGGATTTGTCCACTATGATTTGATTGAGGCTTTTACTCTTGAGCGAGTTTTCCACGTAGGCTTCCAAGAGTATAGTTAGTTATTGTGAAGCATATATCTAAGTGGATATTATCCAATTTGCAAATTATAAAACATAAAATATTAATAATCTTAAAATAGATCACACCATCACGTAGAGCTCCAAAAAAATATATAATTTAAAGATAAGGAGGACTCAAAAAGGAGTATGGATGACAAATTTATTCCCCCGAGAAGTCTCCAAAAAGAGGAATGCTCCTAGTGATTTCTAGGATAGTGTAAAACTTATAGAACATATGGCAAAAATTGAAAGAAAAAATTACACCACGGGTAGAGCGCTAAAATAAATAATTTTTTTATCTAGAGAATACTTTTAAATGGTTAAGATGTGACCTTTGAGAGTTCAACAATATATTTTAAATGCTTGAATGAGAAGGCTCATAAAGTTGATGATGTGGTGCTAATGTGGCATTTGACATGGCATTGTTGATTAGGGAAAGTTTAGGTTCATTATGTAAGAAAATTGTTAACATGGTGGAGGCGGGTTGTTAACGTGGCAATTTGCAATGGTGGTAGGCCTGCTACTTATGTTGCTCACGACCATGTGCATAAGGTGCTGATTGAAATGTATGGTGTTTTTGGATGACAATGTAACTTCACACATGTAGAAGGTGATTGCATGGAAGATGTTTCACATGTGAAAGGGCAACATGATGTCTTGAAAGGGTGACATTGGCTATTGTATTAGGGACTAAGAGGTGTAGAGAATAGTTGACATGATAACCGAGGTGGTGTTGAGGCCCTCAACTAGTCCCATGTCCTAAGACTTGGGACCCCTACAAATATTGTAACCGACCTCGCCATTAAGCTTCACTTCTCTTTGATTTTCCCTTTTATTGTATTTTGCTGACTCATGGGGACCCTACAAATATTGTAACAAGCCTCGTCATTAAGCTTCACTTCTCTTTGACTTGTCTTTTTATTGCATTTTGGTGACTCTAGAATGTTATGATTTTATGACTCACTTCATGGATGGAGAGAAAGGTTGAATATGACATTATTGGTTGCTTCATGGTTTATGCTCTTGAATGCATGATTGATTAAAGGCTTTATGTCAAGTTAATTCACGAGTTTGATTTGGTTCTGTTATGATTTTATGACTCACTTCATGGATGGAGAGAAAGGTTGAATATGACATTATTGGTTGCTTCATGGTTTATGCTCTTGAATGCATGATTGATTAAAGGCTTTATGTAAGTTAATTCATGAGTTTGATTTGGTTCTAAGTTGGCTTCATCTTTCATATTTCTTTAAAACAATGAAATTTGATATTTCTTTTGCTCATTTCTCATGGTTTATTACTTGAAATTTGATATTTCTTTTGCTTTTGCTCATTTCTCATGGTTTATTACTTTCAAGTGATTGATGGTTTTGTTTGTTTAAGTGATACAATACACTAAATGCTTATGCAATATTCTTGTAAGATTGACATAGAAAAACATGTTTATTACATGGTAACTAAGGAGTATTAAATTTAATTGGATGTAATGAGATGCAAAAAACAAGCATATTAAAGGGTGAATATGGTTGTGCATTGAACACAAAAGTGGAACAATAATTTCCATTAAGGATATACACTCTTTTTGGATTGTGAAGGAGACATGAGTAAGGAATGTAGACATTTAATGATTACGTCAAGTTATGTTTAACAATGTAACAAAGCATATGATGTTTCCCAAGTTTGCATCTCAAGAATGATTTATTTTAACATCGAATGAATGAATCAATTTTAATATCAAAGGAATAAATGATAAGATGGGATTAATATACAAGAGGTGATGAGATAAACTCATCCATGAGTCATTCATATCCACTCGTACCATTTCAAACCTCCTAGAAAAGTTTCAAAGTTTGATTAATGGTGATTTTAAAGGACTTTTCTCTTTAAGTGCATTTGGCTTCCGAGGGTAAACTTTACAATGATTTAACAATTTTCTGTAAAATGATTTAGGCTACAACAATAGGGTGTGTTTTTCCTGAGATTGATGCTAAGGCTCAAAGAATAATGTCAGGCATCAAAGATTTTAAAATAAATGTTTTTACAAGTGCTTTCTTCTACCTTCAGTTTTTTGAGAAATAACCTTTAAGTGAAATTTATGATAAGACAATATAGAGGTTGTATCTCGTTATCTGAGTCGTAATTATAATTTCAAATGATGTAGAAATGATTGACAAAATGTTAAAACAAAGCCAGGTATCAATTACAGATACGTCTCACCTTGTTTGTAGTAGAAGAAAAGTAGAAGATGTACCCTTGAAAGGAGATTAAGAATGCAACAATTCACACAAGTCACAGGTCTTGTTTTTACTCACAGTAATAATAGAGGAAAAACTGTTATTGAATGAACTTCTGATATATTATGATCACAGTAGACGTATTACTAAATTGTAATCATTCACTCTTCAAGAACTACATAAAGAAATTCATAAGAGATGGAAACACAAAGGAAGCACATAACTCAAGTGGAACGAAACTTACAATCTCTGTCTGCACTTGTATTAATATTAAAAAAAGTTCTCTCTTTTACATTAGGCTAGAAGCAGCCTTGAATAGATCTAAAATCTATGTATTTATACAAAAATTGTCTCAACTAAAAGTAGTTGGACTTTGTACAATATCTTCTCTAAATATAGAATACAATCCCAATGGAAAATCAAAATGTAGATATCGTTGAGTTATAGTTTGAAATGATGGCGCTTCATATGTTCCTTCATTTGCTCCTGGATGCATTCTCTTTCCTCTGTTAATTGAATTTGGTATACATGTCCATCAAGGCTACCACAAATCTCGAAGGTTCAAATTTCTCGTTCAATTCAAAAGCGAACGTCTTCTTTTGTACTAGTGGCAACTTCTCCTGGATCTTCTTTACTTCCTGGGCTGTAATTTGATACTGCAAATTTGGCTTCACCAACAACTCAATTATCTTGAGCAAATCGATATGATTCATCTGTTGGATGACATATTGAATATTTTCCTTATTCTATCTGGAGTTTTCCCGATTCATTTCTATTTCAATCTGCCCTAGTGCCTCTGAAATACCATTTTCTTCAAATTCAACCAATTTTGTATCTATAGAAGATAATGTCTCCAGACAAGCCTCCTTTTCATCTCTGGCAAGTTTCTTGCTTTCTTCTAGATTTGTCTCCCAAACTTTCAAAGCCATTTCACCGTTTACTTGTTCATATTGTGAGAAAGGGGCGAGATTAGGAATATTGGCTTTCTGCCTCCATATGATGAATTCCTGAAACTTAGATCTATCCACACACCCATCTTTTTCTTTGACATAAATAATTTTCAAAGAAATATTTATTTCCTGATAGCAATTCTGAATAGTACCCACCTTTTGATATAGATCCCGTTGGACAACTTCCAGCTTCTAATTGATTTCAGATGCTTGTGCTTTGAAAGCAGTAATCTCTGTTGTCGTATTCTCCACTAGGGATAATTTGGCCTGCAACTGTTCTATAAATTGTCCCGCTGAGTGATCAAGCCTTTGCTAGTCTGTGAACTCTGGTAAATCAACTTGAGTTTATCATGTAACTGCTTCATCTAATGTTGATAATTAACCTTGATTTTCTCTATGTATTGATTCATTATGCTTCTGACAATTTGTTCTGTACTGTGTATTTCATTCTGCAATTGTTCCACTAAGAGAGATTTTTGTTGCAATTGTTTGGTCAGATTGTCCACTGACCATTGATTGGCAGTGGAAAAAGTCCCTAGTGAATCTGCAACTTCCTTGGCAAACTTAGGATCATCTTGACCTTTTCCATCATACACCATTTTCTGCCTTTTAGTGACTACTTCATCTTTTTACTGAGATTGTTTATTTACAATAGCTTTTCGTTTCTTGTTGAAAAAGAAACTTGAGGGAGGCATTTCTTCAGGCAAGATAGGAGTAAGATCATCTACATGAACGAACTCTGAAGTAGGAGTTCCAAAACTGGTCGCTAAAGGGGTTAATAAGGGAATAGTAGAGATAATTGCTGTAGAGATTTCTGGAACAGTTGTGCTTGGGGTGCTAGCAGAAGAAACTAGCGTTGAATGGGGAAAAATTTGTCCATGATTCATGAACGATTCAAAATGGGCTAATATTTGTTGATCGTTTAGGCCTAACAATGATGTTTTTATCTCTTTAAACAACCCATCTGAACTCTTCAAAAAGTCTTCAGCTTTGTTTTTAGTGGAGCAACTTGGCTTAGATTATGTGGATTTAGCTTCGTGTGAAAATGGCATGGGCCTTGACTCTCCTTGTAAGATCTTAGGCAAACTGTTTCGTCTATGCTTTTGGAAGCCGATGAAACCAGTCTGTTGGTCAGGAGGCAGAGTCTGGAATCTACTTTGAACTTCTTCATAGGATCTAGCTCCCTTGAAAATCTCATCATAAGGAGACTCTTCATGGATGTACCTTTTCATGTTGTATTGAGCCAAATGATTCTCTACAACTTTATGTAGATCATGTCTCTTAAATTCGATGTCAAATAATTTGACAACTTCCAGGGCTGCAGCCTCAACTTTGGTATGACCAAAGTCTAATAATGTAAACATACCAACCTGGATGGGAAAAGTTGGCCATACCTTTTTCTGAGCTTCTTTCAATTCCTTGGTGATACCTCCTGCTACTGTTTGGTATGCCACTTCTCTGCACACTAGTCTGTCAGGTAAAAATTGTGGAAGGGCATGAGGGGGAACATAACAACTGAACACTCTAATGTAGGAGATGTTTTCCTCAATATACTAGTCTGCAAATGTGCCTAAGTTTCCCATAATCTTCTCTGAAATCTTGGGCGGCGGGTGGCCATAGATAGCTATATGAATAGGTACCACTATGTCGTGATAGATTTCGTAAAATAAATATTTGACATTTTATTCCCATAGTTTGGAGTGGTAGAAATGTATAGGCTTAGCACTAGCCCAGGTCCAACTCCAGTTCATTAGGGGGAATGGGGTCATGATGTAAATGACATCCATGATATATGCAACCATGTAAAAAGGAGCATATTTCCCTTTTGATTTCAATGATTGGTACTCAACAATTTCCTTAGCCAGGTTATCAGATAGCATTTTAGCCCAATTGAATGTATAACCCTCAACTACTTCATTCATTATAGCTACCCACTCAATGGAGAAATGCGCAGGGTTATTTATCCGAAATAGATGACAGATCATCATGGATATATATAATATATGAGCATCTAAGGACGCCGTGGAATACATACCATGAGCGTCGGTTTTGAATTTATCCGGATGTCCTCACCAAGACTTGATTATATCATGGCCATTTCTATCGTATTGAGTGAATTCTTTTCTCTCAAAATCTAGGAGAACTGATGCATTGTAAGTATATTTGGGTGTAGAATAAAGTTTATACATTACTTGTAGGTTCTCCGGTTGAAAAGAGTTGACAAAGGTCTTTTGATGGCTGATAATGCTTCTAGTTTGAATGCTGACGTTCTCTAGAGCCCAACTTATCATACCGTTGTAGGGTGAAATCTTGGGTCGTTCAGTAATTTTGTGCAATTTCGACTGTGCTACCAATCTGAGCTTGGATGAGAAGGACTCATCGTCTTCCTCGACATAATCGTCTGGACAATTAATAATTTCATGCTCTAAGATATCATAAACCTACTTCCATGACTTAATGGTATCCGTAATTCGGAAGTGGTGTCTGATAGAATGTCTGTGTTTGGATTAAAATCATCAAATGATGCATCTTGCTTCTTCCCAGCTTTGCATGGCGCCATAATCTTCTGGGAAATGAAATTATCTTTCCCGTAACAAGAGAAGTCTGTAAGCTCTTTGTTGAATGAAAAATTCTAATTGCAAATGGTAAAATGACTTGAAATTCGAAATGTTTTATTCATAAAGTCTATCAATCTTCATGTAGATTTACTGACAAAGAAATTATTAAAAATTGAATGGAATTTATTACTTTGCGATCCACAATCTTTATTCAAATCGTTAACTTTAGCCAATCATAAGTGTCATTGATATTTCGACGGTTCGACATTCAGAGGCTTTGAATGTGACGGGGCAGAAATCCTCCGAAGGCCGAATTCTCGAAGTAAACGTTCGATCCGTTATATGTATTTTGGGGCTTTGGAACTCCAGAACTTCGGAGCTCCGTGAGTTCATTTGTTTTAAAAGTGTGGTTCGTATTTCGGTGGTTCGACATTCGGGAGTTTTGGATATAGCACAAGAGAAATCTCTCGAAGCCCGAAACTGTGAAGTGATTAATTAATAATTAATCATGATTAGTTAAAGTTATTAAATGCTTTATTAACTCTTTAAAACACTTTTACATTTTTGTAATATTCATTGCTTTGGTGCTTTGATACTTTGGTGGTTTGTGAACTCAATCTTTGTTTAAACTCCCGAAGGGAAATCTCCTAGAGTGACGTGGCAGAGATAACGTCATTCTTGGTGACGTGTCAAAAAAGGAAGAGTGACACGTGTCACTTGAAATCGAGTGAATAATCTGACACAAATGTTAAAAATAAGTGCCACGTGTCAGCCCTAAAAATATTAGAAGACATGTGTCCTATGACTCATCTATAAGTTGTAATGTCCCCACATTGGGACATCATCGCAGTGCAGAGTTTTATGATGATCAGAGTAGCTAGATGGATGTTATAACGAGTACAAGGATTATTGAGAGGCATTGTGGGGTCCGACTTGTATTGCTCATCCTATTTCATCATTATGAGCCATTCCGCACAGATTGTCTTTGGTTCCATGGCATTCCGACGATTTCCATGGTTTTGAGTATTTTTTGCTATAAGTCAATTAAACTCATTGAAGAGGTAATTTTGGGCACTATACTTGGAGGAACCTCTCAGTGTAATAGCTCATTGGAATCAGGAGGAACAAAACTACATGATAGGATGACGAGAAGTGACTTTCAATGGCCATGGAAGCCATAAGGAGAGATAAGGTGCTTTTAAGAGGTAAACAGGTTAATTAATTAATTAAAGTGATTTAATTAATTAACTAAATATTAATAAAATGAAAGTCACTTTGGAGGGACAAGGTGAGCAAAAAGTATAAAGGAAAGGCAAGGGTCTCTACTCATTCATTCATGTATAATCATATTTTGATATCTGACTTCTAGCTAGTGAGCCCAACATTGGGGGTTTTGAGGGTTTTGACTTAACAAACCCTAGAGGATGATTTCGTGGTGAAAGATTCCACCTAGCTTGTCCCAAGCTTGGTCTCAAAGATGCAATACTCTCCCACAACATTCTAGTTCGGTTCTACATCAGTGCAAGAGGGTTCTACACCAGCCACATGCATAGGAAGGAAGAGGCGTGCACCATTGGGGGTTTCCAGCAAGGGGGGCACACCACTCATTGAAGGAAGGTTTGATCCAGTTGAGGAGAAGAGATTTTGGGAATTCCAAGTATTGGGTTTTCCTTGTAGGTGTCCTAGCACCATTATTGCTTATTTTTGAAGGTAGTTCAAGGGAGGTTTAATTTTTATTGAGGGTGGGATGATTTCTCAAGAGGAGGGCACACCATTATTTGGAGGGTAGCTATATCTAAGGATCTATCAGGTATTTGGCCTAGTTGAGCACTTGGGTTTTTATTGCCGTGCCCCGATCTATCATTCTAGTGGATTGGTGGAGCTGTTGAAGGTCTCTAGGAGAGAGGCTGAATTATCTAGGGTTTCAGGCATCTAGGGGGGTGCACCATTCATTGGAGGAGTTTCAGATCCACATGGTTTGAGAGTGGTTTTGGAGATTTAAGCACCTGGGTTGTCCTTGCAGTTGCTTGATCTATCATCTGGCATATTTCTTGGGGTGATTGGACATATTTGACAGCAGGGCTGAATTATTGAGGAGATTCAACATTTCAGCAAGACGTGGCATCATTCAGCTAGGGCCTTGTCACTTCATACGACCCAGATCTATTATTGGTGTTCATCTCTTATCCATCCTTTGGAGGCTTATCTTGTATTATCGGGAGCTTTTTGTAGCAGCTCATACTTCTATCTTGGAGCCACATGTTGAGCATTCCAGATCGACATCTTCATTGTAGCAGGTTCTTCTATTTCATGAATAAAAGCAGATTTGAGATGTTTTGGCTTGTCTATCATATTGCATATGGTTGAGGTATGTTCCATGATTGTATCTTCTTGTTTAGTGCTGCAACACATTGTAGCAGGTTCTTCTATTTCATGAATAAAATCAGATTTGAGATGTTTTGGCTTGTCTATCATATTGCATATGGTTGAGGTATGTTCCATGATTGTATCTCTTTGTTTATTTCTGCAAATACACAATAAAGTCATCCGTATAACCCTAAGCACAACCTAAGAGACAAGAATAAGCAAAGTGTTTGACGAAATACCACAACCAGTAAAAGTTTAAAAAGACACCCAAAACTGTGATGTTCTTGGCATAATGGCCTGCGAACATTACATTGGTATCAGAGCTTAGATTCCTGCAAGCTAGTGGGAATTAGCACATGCATGTAGAGTCATAGAGGGGTGTTCCATAAGAGGAGATGAATATTGTGGATTTTAATAGAGAGACTGTATGTAGTAGATGGGAATATTACTACGACCTTAGTGAGAGAACTAGGGCTCAAGTAACATTCCAACAATATTTATCCTTGAAATATCATAGGTGGAGCACATATGAGATTGCATTCCAGGTCAAGCAGACATATAAATACATGGTCGAAATAGCTAGATGGAAAGAAGCACAGAGTAACCCCACACCCATTAGTAGTACACAACTTTGCTACAGTTGCAAGGTGCCTTGGGAGCCAAATCATAGGTATAAGGGTAAGGGTAAGAAACATATCATTGAGGTGCACTATGACAAGGATGACGAGGTGTGTGAGGATGGAGCGATAGATGCGTATCTGGAGCAGTCCGATGATGATAGTGACTCTTGCACAAAGGATAGTGATAGTGACTCTTGCACAAAGGCTGATGATTCTAGCATTCTTGAGGAGGATAATGACCCTTGTGTAGTGGATAGCCAGTCAGGGGAACATGATGACAACACCTACATTTCAGTAGACATATCACATAGTGTTGATGACCCTACACCTCAACAGATTGGAGACACTAGTGGGAATTCACACGTGTTAGCACCTAGAGTTGATGAGCTCAATATGAGGGTCGTGACACATTTGTCACCCTTTCAGCCACCCATGGTAGCCACATCACAGGAGGATACTGGTAGTATGTCAGATATGATGGAGGAGCCTTGTTTGAGGGATGCACACCATGGACATGTAGATCCACAGATCTAGGAGGAGGTATAGGGTGTACAGACAGTGGACCTTACACATACAGATCATCATGAGGAGATTGAGTCATAGATTTTGGAGACTCCATTAGTTGAGAAGATTGTGGATGCTAATAGGTTGATGGGACACTTACTTCCAGGATCGACCTGCAGTGATGAGGATGCACTCCTTATTAGTTGGGATGACCCTAGCACGTGTATGGACACATCTATATGGGATCCAGGTGTAGATGATAGCAGCAGGGTGAGTGCACAGGAGGATACAACTACTCATACAGGATACAATGTGATTTAGATGGAGATAGCATCTAGTGATGGGGTGCAGTGGCATACAGGAGGACCCAAAAACACGATAGACAGTGGGTAGTTCAACACGTTATCTTATGTAGAGGATGTTTTTGGGGATTCCAGAGTTGACACTAGAAAGACTGACACTAGCAGTGAGGGATATGAGGTGGCACCTCAGCATGACTATGATTAGGAGTCACACTATTTGACAGGACAACTGCGAGTCAGTGAGGATATGATCATGGTAGCCACTAGGCGCATTGATGACATGCATGCATTGATGGTCGATTGTTGCTGGAGGGCATCAATGGAACATGATAGTTCATACGAGGCATTTTCCATAGATGAATTTCATACTCTCTTAGAGAGAATGTTTGTGATGAGGTCCGACCTCCAATAGTTGTTGAAAGACAGAGACTACCTACTGGGGATTCACGAGATGTATCACAGAGCCTTGAGGGAGTAGGAGTTGGAGGTGGATAGACTTACCCAGGCATTGGAGAGCACTCGAGGATTCTTGAGAGGCACATAGACAAACCTTCAAGAATCAAAGTCCAGATCAAAGGAGCTCCTTGAGGAGATTCGACAGAGATCCACTTCACCTATCTTGGTGGACACCCAAATACATCATTCAGTCACATCACTGGAGGATGTTGGTGGTCCGATAGAGGAGCACCAGTTGATGGAGGATCCTGAGGTGTGCACAGAATCACTGATGAGTATGGACAATTACGGTCTGAGGGTGCATGAGAGGATCTTTGAGACAATTAGGCACTCACCTACACATGGGGGCTCCAGAGCCAGGGGCAATTATGGCGATACTTCCATTTGTGTCCCGAGAGGAATTGACCTTCATGTAGAGGTTGATATAGTAGTACACCCAAGATCCATGATGTTGTATGGGTATACAGGGGACTACCTGGGTATGCAGGAGCATACAGTGGTGAGTGATGGCTCACAGAGACATGAAGAGGTTTACAGTGATGTCTAGAGGGGTGTATTGATGTGCAGGGAGGAGACACACTTCAGGGAGCATGTAGATGCCCCTCCTTTGCAACAACACATAGTTATGAGAGATCACCTTTGGAGCATCAACACTTGCATGGGAGATGAGACATGGAGAGTGGTTGGGCCGAAACCACCTGACACGAGTGCAATTACGACATACAACAGGATAGAGGTGGGCCATTATGGGCAGACAATTGAGGCTTTGTGTGTGATGATGAGCATCATAGGCTAGATGATAGCAGTTGAGCACAAAGGGCTTCAGACAATGATCAGTCTAACACAGGGCCAACCAACAGAGATTTGAAGTGATAAAATTCCAAGTTTTCCATGGGATTCGGGAATTCACTTGGTTAACAAGATGTTTCACTACATGATGACCCAGGTTGCGCCAGAGAGCCACATACTCCACCAGGGGTTGATTTGGAGTGGGCCTGTAGGGTTTTGTCTGATAGAGCGAGGCGACGTTTCACGCTTGATCATCATGATCGAACATGGGGGTGGGTGGACAGGTAGTACTTCTACAAAGACATTTTTACAGGTACATTTTCTGGATAGTAGGTCTAATGGCCGCAGGGATTTCAACTTGAGGATCCAGGAGTGGAGGATCTAGTATACATACAGAGAGCAGTCAGGCAGGGTCATCATAGTGCAGTGTCAGCATCAGGATCTTCGACAGAGGTTAGCATGGGACCCAGGGATTGCAGGGTTGAGCATTTCATTGACTGACAGGGGCGAGTGTACCTTTGTAGGGGGAAGTTGTTCTGACTTCCCATTGAGCTTTAGTGTTGATGGGGGCACATCGCTTGAGGGTTTCTCACGAAGGTCTTGCAGTACCTCATTCTTGCATCTGCATGTGCAGTTGATGTAGGCCATGTTGATCTTGATAGTAGCTTGGAGGATGGACTCATTCTTGGATGAGGCCATGTGTCATGTGCAGGAGACTCACAGAGTTGGTGTATTTCAGGATTATGCTTCCCAGGGGCTAACAGTCCATGACTTGATATGGGACCTAGGGGGCAGAGTGTATGAGTGTTCATCTTTGGATGGGTTCTACTGTGTATCCCACATGTGGACATGGGATCCTGGTATTTTAATAGGAGGGGTTTGGCTATTGCTTGAGGACAAGCAATTTTCTATTAGGGAGGATTGTAATGTCCCCACTTTGGGACATCATCATAGTGCAGAGTTTTATGATGACCAGAGTAGCCATATGGCTGTTATAGAGAGTACAGGGATTATTGAGAGGCATTGTGGGGTCCGAATTGCATTGAACATCCTATTTCATCATTATGATCCATTCTTCACAGATTGGCTTTGGTTCCATGGCATTCCGACGATTTCCATGGTTTTGAGTATTTTTGGCTACAAGTCAATTAAACTCATTGAAGAGGTCATTTTGGGCACTATACTTGGAGGAACCTCTCAGTGTAATAGCTCATTGGAATAGGGAGGAACAACACTACATGATAGGATGACGAGAAGTGACTTTCAGTGGCCAGGGAAGCCACAAGGAGAGATAAGGTGCTTTTCAGACGTAAAAAATTTAATTAATTAATTAAAGTGATTTAATTAAAGAATTAAATATTAATAAAATGAAAGTCACTTTGGAGGGACAAGGTGAGTAAAAAGTATAGAGGAAAGGCAAGGGCCTCTACTCATTCATTCATGTATGATCATATTTTGATATCTGACTTCTAGCTAGTGAGCCCAACATTTGGGGTTTTGAGGGTTTTGACTTAACAAACCCTAGAGGACGATTCAGTGGTGAAAGATTTCACCTAGCTTGTCCCAAGATTGGTCTTGGAGATGCAATACTCTCCCACACCATTCTAGTTCGGTTCTACATCAGTGCAGGAGGGTTCTACACCAGCCACAGGAACATGAAGGAAGAAGGGTGCACCATTGGGGGTTTCTAGCAAGGGGGGCACACCACTCATTGAAGGAAGGTTCAATCCATATGAGGATAAGAGATTTTGGGAATTCCAGGTATTGGGTTTTCCTTGCAGGTGTCCTAGTACCATTCTTGGTTATTTCCGGAGGTAGTTTAGTGGAGGTTTAATTTGTATTGAGGGTGGGACGATTTCCCAAGAGGAGGGCGCACCATTATTTGGAGGGTAGCTAGATCTAAGGATCTAGCAGGGATTTGGCCTAGTTGAGCACTTGGGTTTTTATTGCCATGCCTTGATCTATCATTCTAGTGGATTGGTGGACCTGTTGGAGGTCTCTATGAGAGAGGCCAAATTATCTAGGGTTTTAGGCATCTAGGGGGCGCGCCATTCATTGGAGGAGTTTCAGATCCATAGGGTTTGAGAGTGGTTTTGGAGATTTGAGAACCTGGGTTGTCCTTGCAGTTGCCCGATCTATCATCTGGTATATTTCTTGGGGTGATTGGACATATTTGACAGTAGGGATGAATTATTAAGGAGCTTCAACATTCCAGTAGTACGTGGCATCATTCAGCTAGGGCCTTGGCACTTCATACGGCCCAGATCTACTTGGGCATTGGTATTCATATCTTATCTAGCCTTTGGAGGGTTATTTTGTATTATTGGGAGCTTTTTGTAGCAGCTCATACTTCTATCTTGGAACCATCTGTTGAGCATTCCAGATCGACATCTTCATTGTAGCAGGTTCTTCTATTTCATGAATAAAAGCAGATTTGTGATGTTTTGGCTTGTCTATCATATTGCATATGGTTGAGGTATGTTCCATGATTGTATCTTCTTGTTTATTGCTACAACACATTGTAGCAGGTTCTTCTATTTCATAAATAAAATCAGATTTGAGATGTTTTGGCTTGTCTATCATATTGCATATGGTTGAGGTATGTTCCATGATTGTATCTCCTTGTTTATTGCTGCAAATACACATTAAAGTCATCACTATAACCCTAAGCGCAACCTAAGAGACAAGAATAAGCAAAGTGTTTGATGAAATACCACAACTATTAAAAGTTTAAAAAGACACCCAAAACCGTGATGTTCCTTGCATAATGGCTTGGGAACATTACATAAGTCCTTTTAGGAATTGCCACAAGGAAGTGTCTTTGGGACTTCATAGATTCAGGGTCTTTGCATTTTAAATTTCTTGGAACTCCTGAAGCGCGAAGCTTTAAAGTGTCCGTTAAAACTTTTTCTTTTAAAATTCAGGCGGCTTTTATATTTCGGAGATCACAAGAACCATTTGATCAAATAATACAACTCATCGACGAGTGTTATTGTAAGCGCTTTATTAATATATAATGACTAATGAATTTATTTTAAATTAAAAGGTAATTTCCTAAGTTTTTTGCTTTTTAGTAAAATTTTATTTCTAAGAGGTAAAAACAAAAGAATAAAAATTGAAAATTACAAGTGTTCTAACAGGGTGGATTGAAAATAATATGACATAGATGAAAACTGTGCATTTAGTTATCAAACTCAACAAAATGGCTTTCCATGTGAGAGTTGGACTTTTTCCCCTGAGGGTTGTTTACACATGTTTTTATGGTTTAATCAAATTGAGTATGAAGATGCCAAAAGAGGTTACTATGATGTTTTTGGGGTCTATGATCATAATTCAATTATGAGCCCTAGAAGTGTTAAAAACACAATGAAATTTGTTTCCTATCAAACAAGCCATTTTGTCTTCCCAATTTATGAAGGGCATTGAGCTAAAGGCAAAATGGGGTGCATGGAAACTCATTGGAAAGCTTATCATCTCCTCTTTGTCTTGCATCTAATGGTTCAATGATATGAGGTTGGGTGGGTGAGTTATAAGTTTATAAATTCAAAAAAACATGAGGGTTTGTTGATACTAATTTCATTTCATTTCATTTTTAACATTCTCTTGGTTTGTTTTTGGCATTAAGACAATGATTGAATATGTGTGATGAATTTAACACATTAACTGTGGAGGTTCATGTCCTATCTTGACACAAGAAACTATGGAGACATGTGGAGGTTTTGGTCACCTCATGCCAATGAGTTGGATTGTACATGTAATAGCCCAACGTATCTCCAAGATCAATGGTCTACACACAGAGGATGTAATTAGCAATTCAGTTGTTGAAGAGAAAAGGTTTGAGCATCAGACAATAGTTTGCTTGAAGTTTTGTCGACATGTGATGAAGATAAATTTAAATCATTAACCTTAGAAGCTTGCTAGCTTCCAAACCAATGATTTTCCCAAGGAAGGCTAAATCTTTGACTTGAGAGGCCAATGAGCCATCCAACCATGTGATTTTTCTCTTGGGTGTTAAGGTGGGTGAAATTTTATATTCTACACATAAGAAAGACATCTAAACTTTACTATTTTCAACCATAAAAGACAAGAAAA
>JZKD02S2062095.1:80381-96564 GCA_000966675.3 Picea glauca | reverse complement strand
TATTGTGCATGGTGTATTGTGGTGTATTGGTGTAACTCTTATACTATTGTTCATTTCTCATTGGATATAATTGAATGGTTTAAGTATAATTTGAAAAAGGTTTTAAATTATACTTTATACTGATTCACCCCCCTCTCAGTTTCAACAATTGGTATCAGAGCAGGTTGCCTTCAGAATAGTTTAACCACTGGAAGGAAGATCCACAATCACTTGCTTATATGACATCAGGTCACCATGTCACCTCCACTCACACTCCCTCTACCACTTAACTTTCACCAGCTGTTCCCCCCCGACTACTCCCCATATCAGCTATCACCTCCACGCATCATGTTTTCCTATTGGACGCTCGCCTCCATGTTCACGACCAAGTCATCACAGTAAAAGCGGGAAGAAGGGTTAGTTACAGTTGAGATGGAGTGCGCTTAGCTTTCGAAATCTTAGACACAGACAGAGAGTTAAGTCTCAGTCACAGTTCGACGCAAATTGGTTCTAGAACACTTCAAAAGACTCTTCTCATGCAACCAGTTGTCTCCAGTGGCCTCCAACGGCTCGCAGACATGCCATTACTTCAACACAAAGATCTGTTTTGTCACTCCGAGGCCTATTTTCTACCAATTCAGTTCCTCCAGCACATGCATCAGTTCTGTCTCAAAGACAATAGTAGTTTTTAGTTGATTAATTCCAATATTTTCTTAGATTAGATACAAGAGTGGTCTTTTTTGTGTGATAAGAACCTGTTGGCATAGGGGTAGACCTAGGATTCAACGCTACAACAATGCACCAACAAAACCCTAACTACCACCCCTTTCGGCAACACATGTGAAGCATATGAAGTCTCACCCGAGGTAGAGGCAGGGGTGGTTGCAGGACTCAGGTGTTTGCAACCTTAGCTGGGACACAGATATGTGATTGTAATACTTAACAGAGCACTTAGCATCGACAATTGATCAATATTTAACCGCTATCTACTTCGCAGATAAAATAGAGCATCACATCATTCATTCAGATATGATGTATCTAAGAACTTATCATAGAGAGGTAGATTAGATCTAGCAGATTCAAGCACTAAGCACATTCACATAGGTCAGATCTAACATTCATATACATTATTAACACAAAGCATAAACAAATCTATATATCTACATCAAAGCACTTAGCAAGTAAAGACATAAACACATCAAGACATCTCACAAAGCAAAGCAACACAACATATACGTGGTTCACCCCCACCCTGGGGCTACGTCCACCAACTCTTCTTCTTTATTATCTTTGTCAAGCTTCTTACAGAAACATAACATCAAAATCCTACTTTGCAGAAGACAGGAGATCTGCGCACACTCCGCCAGATCCTCCTTCTTCGAGCTAGGGTACAACACCAAGCCTTATTACAATTACTTGCTCGTAGCTTTGCAGGTCTCACACAGTATACACAAAGCATCTACAATCCATACTTATCACTTAGCCCAATATCACACAAATATCCCTCCCTTGTCCTTTCATTGCCTAGACATCTATTTATACTTTACAAAATAGGCCTAAACATGGGTAAACCCATGGGGCGACATTCCCATACCTGTTATATAATCCCAAATCCCAAAAAGGACCCAAAAAGGGGCCGAGATCCCACGATCTCTGCTTCGTCTTGTGCTCCGTCTTCAACAGCCTGTCAAAGTCCCAAAATAGGTCAAACTTGACCAAGGATCTCCCAAAACTTGGTCAAGGGCCAACATGCCCCCAACACTCACCCGTGACTCATCCCGAGTCACTCTGATCTTGGTAGTTCTACTTCAAAAGCCTCGAGCGTGGCTCAAGCTTCTTGGACTTGTCACTGTGCCACGACCTCTTGTTCAACGAACTCTTGGATGACTGCGTCGTTGACAGGTCCTTCTAGGTGCTTTTCAACTGTAGTGACAACCTGCTCTAGTTTTGCTCCTCGACCTTCTACCTCTGTGAACAATTGGTAAGCCTTATCTTGTACATGTTGGAGCCTCTGAGTTACTTCCATAACTCTACTCTGGATAGTGTGGATTTGCTGCTGGGCGGTGCGTTTCTCTTGGGATCACTTCATTCTTTCCACAACTGACATGGGCTTCAACTGCGCCTTTATTGCCTTTGTTTGTTGCTTTGCTTCCTGGAGCTGTGACTCCAGTGCCTGCAATTATGGGTTCTCGGTGAGTTTCTCATATGTCTGGGAACTGTGATTACTGAACTTCTTGCATTCCATGGTAAGGGTCTTTAGTCTCTCAACTGTGCCCCAAGCAGTTGCTTCTCTTTGGTCTCTTACATCCTGTGAGTCTCAGGCACTATGCGGAGCTCTAAGTCTGTTATGCATTGCTGTAGTTGCTTGATAGCTTCTGCAAGCTGTTCTACTTGCTGTGTGACTCGATCCTCTACCTTTATTTGTAATATTTTCATAGAGCGAAGTGCTTTGCTGACCACTTCTTTCACTTCGAGTTTCTCTGCGAGCAACTATTCTTTTTCTTGTTGCATCTGTGTTTTTTCTTCATCGAACTTCGCTTGGAGAGCAATCTTTTCCTGTTCTGCAGCTCGATGTTGTTCTACAAGTACGCCTTGCACTTGCTTCAAGGCCTGGGTGGCTTGTTCTGTTTCTTCTTATGCTCGTCGAAGGCCAACTTCGATTGTATCAGCTAGTCGGTGGAGTTGAGCTGGCTCATCTCCCAACTCTGGTTCTCTGGATGGCAGGGGCGTAGTGGAAAATGCACAGCTGGACTGAAGGGCCTGTTGTACCCCTCAGAGTTCGACTTCAATTCTGTCATACATTTCTTCCTGCTTGGCTTCTTGTTTCTATGCTATTTCCAGTGAAGCATCATTAAGGGATGCGATGATGAATTCAAAATCATCGAAGGTGAGGACAATTTTCATCTTGGTCATGGTGGATTTTGATTTCTTTCAGGAAGAAGGTTTCGGGGGGGGAAACCTTCCTCTTCTTCAAGGGGTCAACCTCGCCTCTTGGCAGTGTTACTTCGCCTAGATTCTATTTAGGTTCAACTTCGTCATCACCCCCTCGGTCAGGTGACACTGAAGTAGTCTTTCCTGAGGTGCTGCTTAAATCTTGGACCTCTTCAATCTTCTTTGTTCTGGGTATGTTCTGTTCTTTATGAGTGTCCTCTGGGCCGTGAAGTTCAGATATATTTGCAGGGTTGGCGTGGATAAGGAGGTCAGCAAACCATTCCTTAGTGATCTCCTCGAGGTCTTCTTCTGTAAGTTTATAATATGAATGGAGCTACTCGTTATGTTCATCTTCTCACGCTATAATGTAGGTGAAGTGCTGATCTGCGCTGAACTTCATCAGGGGCCGGAACCTTTGTAAGGTGTTCAGAGTCATGCAAGGATCAACTTCAATGGCTCTCTTTAGCTGGAGGTAATATGTATGAAACACAACATTCAATTGCCACTATTTTCTCATATCGTTTGAATACCAAAGGGTAGCGAACTTCGCAACAAGCGGTTCGAATGGTTCTATGTCTGGGAAGGTCTCACCTTCCGACATCTCCCAGGAAAAAAATGTAATGAGGATCAGGAACCAACTGAAATGAAATTCATAACCCTGATCCCGTGCTTCTCGACAGTCTAGTTCCAACTGGTTGACTAGGTACTTCACCCAGTTCATTTGTAGGCCTTTCGCGCACTTCCCTGTGAGGTCAACGACAAAGCTAGTGACCTACGTAGGTCGGTTCTTCCTTACTAAATTTCTAGCTATTAGTTGACATGCGAGGCACACTGCGCCACTCTAGATGGAAGCTACCTTGTATCCTCTTGTTCCTTTCTCAACATCGCCATATGTATCATTGATCTTTTGTGCTAGCGCGCGATCTGCGGATTTTCCTGGATAAAACTCCTGAAGGTCGGGTCCTTGCCTACTCATTCCTGTGATCCCGTGGATAAGCGTTGGGTCAAATGTAATGCAACGGTCTAGCCATAAGTAGCCGCCATGGTAACACGATAGTAGCATCTTGACTTACTGGTGTCTGTCGAAGTGTGGGATCTTCATGACATTCAGTAGGGTGGACTACGCGAGGTTCATTGCCCATGGTTGAGGGGTTATATTTGAGTTCTTCCCCTTCGTTCTGGCTAGGTACTTGTATGGGGAGAGCATACCATAGATCTTGCGATCTCTGAGGTTAAAGTCATTGAACTTCAATGCTGCGATCTCGTCCTGGTTTGCTTGAACTACGCGTATCCCCTTCGGGAGGTACGCAGTAACTATGGTGTACTTGAAATATCTTGGTATACTATCACGTTTCACCGCGCCAGCCAAAGGCGAGATGTAATCAGGCAATATCGTTGGAATCAACTTCGCATTTGCTAGGTCATCTTTTTGCTTGGTTCTCTTTTCCACTGATGGTTGGGATGGTCTGGCTCCACGAGCAGTCGATAGAGAGGCTTGCACCATTCTCGTCGATGAATCTTGTACACCTGCAAACATCAAAATTACTCTTTCAGTCATGAGGTCGATGAGAACTTCTTCGACAACTTTCTCTGCAGTGCTAAACTCGTCCGACATACATGCTCGGGGTTGGAAATCTCGGGTTTGAGGAGTAACTTAGAAACTGCAATGGGATAGAGGGAAATAGCACAATGATCACTATGTAAGATCAACGAGTCCGTGGTCTCATATTCACGATTAGAAAAAAGTATTCTCGGTGCATGGCGCAATGGGATAAATAGATAACTTGGCAACAAATCTCTTGCAACGGGCGAGAAGCCTTCATTAACTCTGTTCTATTCATTATGGTGCAGTCTAATGGTTTGGTGGCGAACCATAAATGCCTTTCTACTCGTTCGGAGGGTCGGTCGAATAGTTATATTGTTCTCAACGACTATATTTCTTCGCCATGGCAAAGTGCCATGTGACGTTGTTCTGTTATCCCGATGAAGCTCCAATTCTGCAAATTTTCCTTCTGCGAAGTTCCCTCTGGAACCTTCTGTAACTTTTCGATCTTAGCTCTCTTCTTACTTAGCTTTCTATCCTTCTTTCCACTGAGCTTCGTCTTAGTATTCCTTTTTCCATTCTGATTCTTATCTTCATTTGGCATATTTACTTTGCGCTGTTGAGATTCTTTCCTAAGACTCGAGGGTGATAGTTCTTCTTTATTTGGAATAGGTACTTCAATCTTCTGTGGGTCTTCTAGTGTTCTTGCAACTTCAACATCCGAGTCTCTAGTTTTAAAGAGCTTTGATCTGTTCTCCTGTTCTTCAATCAAGTGTGCGATCCTTCTAGTCACGAAATCTTTTAACTCTTGCTTCTTCTGCTCTAAAACTTCTTCTTCCTCCTTCCTTCTGGCTTGATCTCTTTCAATCCAAGGTTTTCCTAGTAACATGGTAAATGGGGTGTTGTTCTCAATAAATTTAACAATCTCGAAATCCTCCTCTGTCGAAGTCCCATTAGAATTCATAGGTATCTGGGTGAACTTTTCACATAGGTTTATCAACTTTCCTCTAAATATCCCTATTCCTCCCAATGAAGGAGTCATAACAGGCTTCCCTAAAAGTTCCCAAGTTCTTTCTGTCATTATATTCACCCGTGTTTCCTCATCTAGAACACAGTCAATGTCGAAGTATCCTATTCTTGCTTCTATGCATGCTTTTTCTTTGAAGATCTATGATAAGCTGACATGTCGGTGGCCATTCAGGGTTTCTTTTATCTGTACCAATACTTTCTCTGATTCTTTCTAGGGTTTTTCCATAATCGTAGTTTCTAGATCTGCCTTAGGGTTTTTTTGTCTCATGTTCATTCCTTCAAGTTTAGCAATCATTCTATGACAATCCAATACTTCATGGTCCATATCTTTGCAACAAAGAAAACTAGGTCTTCTCCCAGGGCATTCCTTAGCAAGATGTCCCGGTTTTCTGCAACTGTAACAGGGGGTTAATCCTCTCTCTTTTTTAAATGATTCCCAGCTCTTCCTGTACTGTGCGCTAAGATCATTGTAGCTAACCTACAAACATTTCTTTCAAGGATCCCGCATCCACTTGTTAGTCCAAACATTATTTCTATGCATAGGTATAACATATCTTTCACTATTCTTATCAGATCTACGCATATCAAACCTTCTTTCATCTATTAGTGCCCTAGTTTTCAATCTAGGACAAAATCTATCAAACATACCTAGATCCATACTGTTAAAACAAAAATTTCCACTTATCTTACTTCTACAGAGCACAAAGCCTACAGATCTTACCTCTTTAGTCTCACTTTCACCTTTTATCAGGGCACAAAGCTCATTGATCTTATCTCTTTTCTTCAGATCTGACCTCTTTTGTTTTGGCACAGAGCTCCACAGATCAAGTAGTATTGCATACTAAGGAAATAGTTCTATGCACAGAGATTTTCTCTTTTTCAGTTCAGATCTTCACACAAAGCTCTTCTTTCTTCAATTCCCATCAATCACAGTTTCAGGTCCTGACAACGGAACCATTTGTTTGCACAGGGGCATACCCAGGGTTCAATGCTACAACAACGCACCAACAAAACCCTAATTACCGACCCTTTCGGCAACACCTGCGAAGAAGATGAAGTCTCACCCGAGGTAGAGGCATGGGTGGTTACAGGACTCAGGTGTATGCAACCTTAGCTGGGACACATATATGTGATTGTAATACTTAACAAAGCACTTAGCACCTACAATTCATCAATATTTAACCGCTATCTACTCCGCAGATAAAACAGAGCATCACATCATTCATTCATATCTGATGTATCTAAGCACTTATCATAGAGAGGTATATTAGATCTAGCAGATTCAAGCACTAAGCACATTCACATAGGTCAGATCTAACATTCATATACATTATTAGCACAAAGCATAAACAGATCTATCTATCTACATCAAAGCACTTAGCAAGTAAAGACATAAACACATCAAGACATCGTACAAAGAAGAGCAACACAACATATACGTGGTTCACCCCCACCCTAGGGCTACGTCCACCAACTCTTATTCTTTATTATATTTGTCAAGCTTCTTACAGGCACATAGTATCAAAATCCTACTCCGCAGAAGACAGGAGATCTGCGCACACTCCGCTAGATCCTTCTTCTTCGAGCTAGGGTACATCACCAAGCCTTCTCACAATTACTTGCACGTAGCTTTGCAAGTCTCACACAGTATACACAAAGCATATACAATCCATACTTAGCACTTAGCCCAATATCACACAGATATCCCTCCCCTGTCCTTTCAATGCCTAGACATCTATTTATACTTTACAAAATAAGCCTAAACATGGGTAAACCCATGGGTCGACATCCCCATACTCATTACATAATCCCAAATACCAAAAAGGACCCAAAAAGGGGCCGAGATCCCACGATCACTGCTTCGTCTTGCGCTCTGTCTTCGACAGTTTGTCAAAGTCCCAAAATAGGTCAAAATTGACCAAGGATCTCCTAAAACTTGGTCAAGGGCCAACATAACCACTCTTGCTGATTAAGTCCAATGTCTTAGTGAATTTAATAATTTGTTCTACAAACTGTTACCTAAAATTAGGTCTCAGTCCCTTAAGGACAAGAACCTCTGTAACTCTATTAAATACAGGGTCTTTGAATGTTTTGAGGATCAGATTTTTTGGGAAAGAATAACACTACATCAGACTGGTTGGACCCATTCTATTCATTCAAATCTTCATGTGTTTTTTTATCTTATCTTGAATGCAGTTTTTGATTTGTGCAAAGTACATGTCATTTCCTTTCAACTATTGTGTAACTTGTCTTTATTGATATGCAACCTATGAAAATAGCTAATTCTTGGTGAAGATTTTCTTTTATCGCAACCTGAAGGAGTAATTGTGTCTTGATACATGTTTAATGTCTTGAAATGATAGTTTAAGTATTGAATTTCATGCAACAAATTATTCATTGAGTAGTTTGTTGTGTCTCTTTGTTTTCTATTATTTCATTCGTTTGTCATTAATGTGCCACTAGCCAAGGAGGACCCTCATCCATATCATTTTTCAAACCCAACCTTGCTTTTGTATTGATAGAATAACCCTTTGACCAACCAACAAAAATGAAAAGAAACAATCATTCTAAACTGATAGGTGGCCTAGCTTTTCCCTTTAGCAGTCAGGTGTAGACCTTAGGAGCAACAAGGCCCATGGGATATTGAAGAGGTGGGTTGTTAGGCCCGTGAGAAATTCTCTCTAGGTAAGAGAATTGTTGGGAATTGATTTCCCGAAGGTGCCAAACTGCAACTACGGGAGTCTGAGACTCCCTGTCCGGCCTATTGCTAAAGCTCGATAAAGGAAGGGGTACAACCAAAGGACTGTTAAGAAGAGAAGGGGCACACTTCCTGGTGTGGGAAAAGCATGTGGGGAATGAGGGAATATAGGTTGTTAGTTTGAGCTGGAACCTATGACAGAGTTGTTTCCTGTTGTCTGAAATACAACAGCCTAGTTAGGAATTCTTTTACCCAGGTGGAGTTTAGTCCCAACTCAGGGGTGACCCACTGCTAAGAGTTTTGAGCAGTGTGGTCTAATGCTGGGAGGAACGTGGAAGGTATGCAAACAGTGGGTGATATTTTTACCAAGATAAGTGTCAATTGTGTGTTAAATTACACGTTGCATTATTATGTATGCATTTATTTTTATGGGTTTTTCCTGTGTGTGCTACATGTGCATTTTTATTATTATTCTGTATGAATCTTTGCATTTGCATAATGTATTTGTCTGTTTTAGGTTTTATGTATAAAGTTCTGCAAGAGTTTCTGTGTATATTTTTTAATTTTGTATACAGTTCGAAAATTTGATGTGGCATAGCCCAGTTGAATGTTGAGGATATTACAACAAGGGTCGTAATGCAAAATTCTTGAGATTAATTTCTTTGTGCATCCATAGAATAACCAAGTTTGAATCTCCAAAAAATTGTAATTGGGTTACACTAAATTCTTGTGTTAGTTTAGGGACCAACTTTAAAGCCATCGATTCACATAAGTTGTTAGTGTCTTGACCAATTCCGGTATTAAAAGAAATACTATGATTTGCAGACTAGTATAAAATGCCTCTCGAACCTCCTTTAGAAAGGTGTATCAAAAGGGAGCCCTTCTAAATGAGGTTTAGGAGAGATTCTATACTTATCTTCATATCACATTATTTATTTTGAAGTTGGAATCGATAAGGAAACTATCAACTCATGTGAATTGATGGCTTTAAAGATGGTCTTGAAATTAACATAAGAATTTGGTGTAACCCGATTACAACTTTTTGGAGATTAAAATCTAGTTATCCAATGGATGCACAAAGAAATTGTTTTATGAAATTTTATATTATGACCCTTGTACATGGCAAAGTTCTTAATCCACTGGCATCTTTCTCAAATACATCTCTATCTCATATTTATAGGGACATGAGTAGTGCTGCAAATGGGCTCTCAAAACAAAGAGTTGGGTTGTGTTATCTCTCAGACTCTCCTTAGAGGAAAAGTCCCAACCTCTCTAAGGGGAAAAATTAAGGACACAAACAAGTAAGTTTCCCAGTGTCACTTTGATAAAATTGCCCCTCACTTCTAGGTTCGAAAGATGGTTTCCTACCTAAGGGGGGATTTCCTATACTAGATACTAAGCCTATTGTTTAAGCATAGGTGAGTGAAAAAGGCTAGGATTTGATTATGTAAATGAAGTTGACCAAAGATGCTTAGAATATCTCTCGAATAATTAATGACTTGATGATAAAATACCAAATGGTGAAGTGTTTCCAAGCATTTATTATGTTTGGGCTATCATATATGCATCAAAGATTTATTCATTACATGTTATTTTTCCCATGATCATTCAAATGCAAGTACTTGTAAACCAAAGATATTTTGGGCAAGAAAAAGAAAAGAAAAATGACTTTCAATCAAAAGGTGTATCTTGTGCTACAACTCTCAAATATACATGCAGGCTTGAACATCCACGATACGAGAGAGTGATCTTCTCGAATGTTGTTTTCATTGCACTGTAACAGTCCGACGATATAATGGTTAATTTTAGGTTGCCTATGGGATCTTCGATATACCCAAGGGTAAGTGGAAGTAATGTTCATGTTTAGGTGTTGTCTAATGCAATACTAGAATGGATACCAACAACAATTACAAATACCTCCAACAAGGCGAGACAAAAGATCAAGCCTCCTGAACTCTCATGTATCCATGTGTGTAGTGCATTCCAAGTTGCATTTTTATATGCCTAACGAAAACTCCTTCTTGTTATTTATAGACGTCAAAACACATCTCTAGCCTAAAAATGACTAGGAGTCTTTCCCAACAAAATGTCCATCATCATGATATCGATCAAGTAAATAAAAAATTAAAATGCATAAAAAAGATAAAACTTGAAATAAATTTAACACATTGTATATGTATGTTTTATTAATGTTGATATGCTTACTCAAGTTGAGGTCTTTGGTATGTTTGTGTAAGAAATGTTTCTTTAAAAAAAGTGGAATGTGATAAACATGTACAACATAATTTTTGTATGTTGTACATGCTTCATCACATTGCATTTTTTTCAAGAAACATTCCTTACATAAAACATACCAAATACCTCACCTTGAGTAAGCAAATCAACATTAATAAAACACAAATCTAAAGTGTGTGACTTTTATTTCAAGTTCTTTCTTTTTTATGCATTTTAATTTTTGATTTACCTAATTTTGAACATTTCATGTTAAAATGCAAGTTATGATGGATATCATGATGATGGGCATTTTGTTGGGCAAGACTCTTAGTCATTTTTAGACTAGAGACATGTTCTGGCATTTATAAATAACAATAGGGAGCTATCGTTAAAGATATAAAACTGAGACTTGGGATGCAGTACATGTAGTGGTACATGAGAGTTGTGGAGGTTTGAGCTTTTGTCTCACCTTGTTGCAAGTTCTTGTGACCCCTGTTGGTACCCATTCGAGTAGTATTGCATTAGACAACACTTGAACATGGACATTACTTCCACTTACTCTTGGGTATATCAGAGGTCCCATAGGTAACCTGAAACCAACCATTAGACTGTCAGACTGTTACAGTGCACCAAAAACAACATTCGAGAAGATTACTCTCGTACTATGGGTGTTCAAGCTCGTAGGTATATATGAGAGTTGTAGCACAAGGCACACCTTTTGACTGGAAGCCATTTTCCCTTTCTTTGTCTTACCTAGAATATCTTTGGTTTACAAGCACTTGCATCTGAATGATCATGAGAAAAATAACACTTAGTGAATAAATGTTTGATGCATATAAGATAACCCAAACATAATAAACACTTAGAAACACTTCACCTTTTGGTATTTGATCATCAAGTCATTAATCATTCAAGATATATCTAAGCATCTTTGGTCAACTTTATTTACATAATTGAATCCCAGCCTTTTTCATCCCCCTGTGCTTAAAAACGATGGACTTAAGATCTAGTATAAGGAATCCCCCAAGTATAATTTTAAGGATGGAAATTTATCTTAGAATCTAGATAACTTGACAAATCTTATTAGTCCTTAATATGCAAAGTAAAAAATTTTTGGCAATATTTTTTTAAAAATATTCAAATTTCTAAGGATTTTATATTCAAAGTGAGAGTGGATAGATAGTCTATTTGTGTCCTTAAGTTTTGCCCCTGGAGAAGTTGAGACTTTTCCTCTAAGGAGAATTTGATAATAACAAGTTGGAACAAGGAACCTTTATTATTTCAGTGATCCAAAATGGACATACTACATAATATATTCATGAACCATGAACATAACTTTAGCCATTATAGTTTCTATCTCAATGCTTTGTAAAATAATGGGTACACACTTTTTCTAAAAAAAAATGTTATAACTTCATAAACACTTATGTGAATTAATTGTATTTATCTTTAACATAAAAAAAAATTAACACAAAAATACCTCGAATCATTTAAAAAAAAAACACTTTTATAAACTATTCAATAAGATTTCTGTGGTGAGGGTTTTCAGTCAGGTTCGGAAAAACCACAGTTTCGTTGATAGATTGTCGACGTTTCAGATCCATATCAGGATCCATCTTCGGGAGAACCCTGAGTTATGATTTAGGAGAGACACTTCCTATAAATGCTAAATGTATAGAGAGGAGCCTAAATGTCGATTGGGAAGAACCCTAATTTAATAAAGTTTATTTATAAGTTATATTTAGTGTAACTTAATTCAATAAATCTTAATACTCTCATAAAGATAAAAATTTTAATAGTTTTAAAAAAATAAAAAAGCCTTTTGAAATAATAAAAGATTTATAATAAATTGATAAGTCCAATAATATAAAAAACTAAGAACAAATTATAAAATTAAAATCTGAATAATTTAAATATAACTTATAAATAAACTTTATTAAATTAGGGTTCTTCCCATCCAATATTTAGGCTCTCCTCTATACATTTAGCATTTATAGGAAGTGTCTCTCCTAAATCATAACCCAGGCTTCTTGTCCTGAAGATGGATCTTGATTTGGATCCAAAACGTTGACAATCTATCAACAAAACTGTGGCTTTTCCAAACCTCACTGAAAACCCTCACCACAGAAATATTATTGAACAGAGTATTTTCCTGTACGGAAGGAAAACTCAGGTCGAAATTCGTGATCTTGAAAAGCTCCAGGTTAAAATTAACCAGAGGTGAAATCAAAAGGATTAGGTGCAACCTTGAATACCTTTCCAAAACGACGTTCAAACTCCATCTTAAACTCGCGCAGACCATACAATCGGAACTATGGAAAAAGCTAGATGCTATGACCGCCATCAAAGCAGAGAATGAAGACGTATGCACTCGCAAGAGACAGTGATCTAAACTGCATAAATTAATTAATAAAAGCAACCCAGACACAATCATCAACGCGGATACCAACAATGTTGATACTAGCAACACAAAAAAGAGGACATACGCACTAACTCGGACACCAAGAACGAAGACTCCATCAGGGAATACACCAGAAAAATTAGCAACGACACCAGCAATACCGATTCTAACAAAGAAGATATTGGCAACACAAACGTACACACCAGCACGAGCAACAGGAACGAAAACTACACCAGAAACGTAGACTACACCAGCAATACCGATTCTAACAACGGAAATACTAGCAACACGGACGTACACACTAGTGCAGGCAACATAACCAAAAATGTAAACTCCATCAGCGCCCATACCAACAATGTAGATTCTAACATAAAAGACACCAACATCGTAGTTTCCAACAAAGCGAACACCACCAACAAGAGGGTGGTAAATTTGTCATCGTACGAACCTATAGATGCCGAGCTTAACGTTCTAAGGAAAGGTTTAAACTTCTCCGTCTCCCCAAGCACCATACCAATCGACAACATTATTTGTTGTATTGAGAACAACATTCAAACCCTAACCGACGATGACAAGAACTAGGTAAGACAACACTGCTCCCTCATTCTTATAAAGGCCAAACCTCCAATAAGCAATATTAGTAAGGAATAACGTGCAATTTTAAAAAATCTCAGAAATAATGAAAATTTAGTCATTCTTAAAGCAGATAAAGGTGGCACAACCGTTTTTTAAGACCAAAACGATTACAACAAGCAAAAAAGAGATCAAGACCTCCTTCAAACCACATGAAACCATCAAACAAAATATGCGATCCGTCAAAGATAAACTTGATCCGCAAAAATGCAAAGGAATTTACAAGATTGAATGCTCATGTGGTAAATGTTACATTGGCGAAACAGGGCACTCCTTTCAAATTAGAATTAAAGAACATGGATCCAACATAAGCATTCGTACTTCAGCCTGAGCAGAACACTCCCTGAAAATAAAACACCATGTACGCCTTGAAGAGACAAAAATTCTGGCAAAGGAGGATCACCTATTTAAACGTCGCATTAGAGAAGCGATTGAAATCCAAAGAAATCCAAGCAACCATAATAGAGATAATGACCTAGAACTTAATGAAATTTGATTTCCCCTAATAAAAAAGAATAATAATTAAAACTTTCACCTTTAAAAAAACCCTAATTTTTAAAATTAAAAAACAAATTTCATTCAATAAATCTTAATACTCTCATAAAGATAAAAATTTTAATAGTTTTAAAAAATAAAAAAGCCTTTTGAAATAATAAAAGATTCATAATAAATTGATAAAAATAATATAAAAAACTAAGAACAAATTATAAAATTAAAATCTGAATAATTTAAATATAACTTATAAATAAACTTTATTAAATTACCGTTCTTTCTAGTCGACATTTAGACTTTCTATACATTTAACATTTATAGAAAGCGTCTCTCCTAAATTATGATTTTTCCGTTTGAAACTATGATTTTTCCAAATACATATTCAGCATATTCGTAGATTTGAGAGATTATTTCTGTATAATCTGAGTGCCCCAGCGGTTTTTCAGCATGCTGAATCCATTTCTGCATTTAGAAATAGATTTTGAACAACAAAAAAATAATGATTCGTGTAAATTTATATCCCCGGATTTCTGCAAAAAAAAGTCATTTCTTAGAACAACTAGACAACGCCTAATAAATTTTTTTGAGGATGCTGAATTCATATATGCATTCAAAAATGAAATTTAAACAACAAAAAATGATATTCTCACCAAAATCAGTTTCCGAGATTTCAATAAAAAATTCAAAAAATCAAATGTTTAAACAACACCCACTAACAAAGACAAACAAACATCTACAATTAAACATAATCATAACCATTTCAATTCACTGCACTGAGAAAAACAATGATCTACAGGTCAAGGTGGAGATAATGTCATGTATATGCACATATAATGTTAACAAAACAAAATAAAACACCTTAACTCTAATATACATATAACTTAACTTTAATATACATATAATGGGATTACTAGGTGATAAACTTGAAATAACAAAAAATATCATTATGAATCCATTCTTATAAACCCAACCCATAACAATAGTAAGAATTAAAACAATTTTCCAATACAAGAATAAATTAAGCATCTCAAATGTACAAATACTCCTAGAGAGAAACCAACCATACAATTAATTTCATTCATCAAGCATTACAAACCTTGATATCTAAGATAAAGTATGACTAAGATAAAAGCCCAGAGCAAAACTCTATTAGCACAAGTTCAACCACTAAAATACCGAAAACGTTAAGAGTATGAAAATTTGATGCAGGTTTGGAGCGTCTATAAGTAACCACATCCTGGATTTGGACACCTAAAAGGCGAGCAATCAATCAACGTCTTCCAAAGAAGCAGCACTTTCGGCTGATGAGAGATTCAAAAAAACTCTCTTCACCCTATGATCATTTTTGAGCAACGATCTTTTGTTTTTCTCCAAGTCATAAAAGCCCTGAAAGATCAAATCATGCAAGCCCACATTCTCAGTTGAAACAACTAACCAAACAATTTTTCACGTATTCCGTAATCATACTTCATTTTCTCGTTGAAAAATGATATAGAATAGAAAAAACTAAAAAAAAACCCAGCTCACTTCCATTACTCAGTCCAATTAAAAATATCAATCATAAGCAGTTCTGAGTTACCATTTCTTGTAGTTCTTCAACAAGTGAATCCCACCCAGCTGCAGTACATAAAGCATCCGATGTGTTTTGTAAATCTTGCTTATTTTTTCTCAGTACGTCAGGATTCAGTTTCCTCTGATTAAAATCCATGGCTTTAAGATCGTCACGACAAAACTGCTCCATTTGCTTAATATCTGCTGGGTATTTACAACTATCTGAATTTGTGTCAGACATCACCAAAGACGGAGCTCTGACAGGCACATCAAAGTTCCCTTTAGAAGCGTTGTGGACAGGAGCAAAAGACAACGGATTTGCCCTTACTGTAGAGGGCATAAAAGTAGCATGTTGGATAGGAACATCGGAATTCTGCACAGTTAAACCAGAAGCTTTTTCTCCAGCTTGCTCAATCATGGAAGCACTATCAGGTAGTGTGACAGGAACATAGAAATCCTGCACAGTTACACCAGATGCTTTTTCTCCAGATTGTTCAATCATGGAAGCACCATCACGTATTCTGACCACGTCTGAAAACTTGAGATTCATATTGTCATCAGACAAGATGGCCTTTTCATCGGACTCCTTCAAAGAAATATCCACAGAAAATAACTTTTGTTTGCTTTGCCGTTGAAATGATACAGCATTTCCATCGGTATCCTTTGTAGTTTGGACAGACTTCATAGGATGAGGTGAGACACACTCGTCTAA
>JZKD02S2062095.1:14315-38291 GCA_000966675.3 Picea glauca | reverse complement strand
ATCATACTTTGTGAGGATCTCCTAGTTAAGAGATCAACTACAAGCTATTGAAGAGATCATTTCAGAGAAGGAATTGGTAAACATAGTACTCAATGGTCTTCCCAAGACATGGGATTCATTTTCCCCAAGCGTGAACACAAGGAAGGAGTTTCCTACATTTGAATAACTTTGGATTGGCTGTGCTCAATATGAATCTAGGATTAGTGAAAAAGAAAAACTCCAAAATAAGTACGATGATCAAACCTTCACAACAAGATTCAAGAATTTTAGGAACAAAAGGAAGTTTGGTTCAAGGAGGAAGCCAAATCAAGAGAAAGATATTTCAGAAATACAATGCTTCAACTATTGAAAGTATGGTCACTACAAGAATCATTGTCCTGAGCTAAAGAAAAGGAAGGGGACACACGAAGCATCAGTTTTCGAAGAAAATGAACCTACTAAGAAGATCACAAAAGATAAAACAAACTTCTTCTTCTTCTAAAGACAAGGTAACAATACTCTTCTTAGTTCTTGTACATATCTTGTTTGCATAGTCTCTGTACATATCTTGTATACCTATCTCTTAGAAGATAATATGCTCCAAGAAGAACTATACCTATGGAAGAACAACAAGATAAGGATTTCTATCATTATACAAGTCAGATAATACACATAAAATGATGAAATACATCAAACAAATCATGTGGAAGCTATTGTTACACATTATTTTGGTCACTCCGGTGATGTCTCTACAGTGATGTATTCAGGCTCCCACAAGGACTTTTTGCCTGAGAAAAGTGACTGCTATCTTCTTCCAAAAGACATATTTTTAAGATGAGTTCGCAGGCTGCCTATGTTATAGGGTGCAAAAATCCTCCATTCTCGCAGGCAACCCATACTTGGGGTGTGAACTATTCGCAGTCTGCTCTATAAGTAGGGTGCGAACCTGTTTCAAAGCTTGGAAAAGAGAAGAGGTCACGAAGGTTCTAGAAGGGAACTAGAAAATGAGTTGGCATTTGCATGGTTGGCATCCTACTGACTTCTCAGATTTGGTGGGATCATCCTCATCCATTTAACCATCTCTCCTTCTCCTATATATTGAAAGGTTTCTCATGGAAAAGGTTAAGCAAGATTGAATGAAGAATTGGTGAAAGAATTGTGTGAAGAACTTTGTTTGGACAGAAGCTTGAAGACTCTATTTGGTTTATCAAGTTGTACTGGATATTCTTCATGCAAATGTAGAGCAAGTGTGTGTGTTGGAACCAAGGGTCACTGAAAGGAAGCTTGCGACATCAAGGCGATCTGATTGTATCTTCTACTTTCATTTAATATAATACAACGACATGTCCCTTTCCCATAAAATCACTCTTATTTTATTGCATAACTCCTTGATCGTATGCATAGGTTGACATTGAATATACTTTTCTATCTTCACTTTGGTTGGTTTGTGTTGTCTTGGACCTAATTTCACAAGAGCATCGGAGTGAAGTAGAAACAACAAAGACCTAAGGAAGCGATATAAAGATATGTCACTCATTCCTTCTTAGTAGTATATTCAATGACTACAACTTAGAGAAAGAGTCATGTCCTGTCCTATTTTGTTCTAGATTCAGGTGGATCTAGGGAGATCTGTTAGTGTCCGCACCTACCGATTTATCCAGTAACAAAATTGGCAACTCCACTGGGGATACAACCCATTTTGGTGGTTTTTACGTGGCCATTTTCTCTTGACCTACCCTTTTTCATTCCCAATCAATATTTGAGTCTTGAGGGGATCCTTACAGACTCCCTGGATACAGAAGTTCTCTCAAAATTTCTATCATTTTTCCAAAATTTGCTTGATTACAAACCTTCTCACACTGCACCTTTATGTAGCCTGCGAGAGTCACTGAAGTTCTCACCCTAGTGTTCAGTTCAGTGTGAACTTCTCACAACCTGACTGTGTCTAGCCTGTGAGAATCCTTAATTCTCGCACTGTACCCTATTGCCAGATTGTGAACTCACTTGTAAAAATTTTGGATTAAGTCTTTTGTGTCTTTAGATGCTCAGATTTGTTTGTGTGTCTGGGAAGAACTTCTCTAGCCAGTGATTGACTATTTCTTGACTTCAAATCTTGCGAATGATTAGTTTTCAGAAATCGAAAACTCTTCTTGATCATTTTTTCTCAATTTTTACCTCTTGACCTTTTCTTAACAAGGGTATAATATCCGATTTTGAAATCCGAGTGCTTGTTTGGTCGGGAGCCTTAGATTGGATTAAAAGTTAAAATTGATTGTCCTTTTCGATTGCTTATTACTTGAAAAATTGTTACCCATGTGCATTTGAAGAGACTGGTCTTGTCCATTTGTTATTTTTATCTTCATTTAAAGATCAATTTGGGTGTTTGTTGAGTATTTCTTTTTCGTTGGTTGCTTACTTTTTCTTAGTTCCATCCCTATTGCTTGGTTTCTAATAAAAAATTAAATTCTTTTTTTTTTTTTTTTTTTAAAACAACCTTTTATTCGAAAAATATTGGCCTTCAAGTATTGAAAGAGAACGAATAGGAAATTTTCATTGTTCATGATTGTTTGATATTACATTTCAGAGAAGATCATACACCGTAGTTTTCTTTGTTCCAAAAAACTCCTCTTTCCCTCCTGTAAATAGGATTCATCGATTTTTTTTTTGTATCATTCATCCCTATTTATGCATTGTTGGGTCAGAGTCTCACACAACATCGGTTTCATTTTCGTCTCCTTTTTGCATAACAACAACCTTTAATAATATTGTGCAACTTTAAAATTCAACTAGTAACTTTTTCTAGGGCTCTTTTTCACCGACATTATCTAGTATAGAGATTTGGAATAGGCAGTGAGACACATAGAGATTTGAAATAGGCAGGGAGCCTTAGATTGGATTAAAAGTTAAGATTGATTGTCCTTTTCGATTACTTATTACTTGAAAAATTGTTACCCATGTGCATTTGAAGAGACCGGTCTTGTCCGTTTGTTATTTTTATCTTCATTGAAAGATCAATTTGGGTGTTTGTTGAGTATTTCTTTTTCGTTGGTTGCTTACTTTTTCTTATTTCCATCCCTATTGTTTGGTTTCTAATAAAAAATTAAATTCTTTTTTTTTTTTTTTTTTTTAAACAACCTTTTATTCGAAAAATATTGGTCTTCAAGTATTGAAAGAGAACGAATAAGAAATTTTCATTGTTCATGATTGTTTGATATTACATTTCAGAGAAGATCATACACTGTAGTTTTCATTGTTCCAAAAAACTCCTCTTTCCCTCTTGTAAATAGGATTCATCGATTTTTTTTTTTGTATCATTCATCCCTATTTACGCATTGTTGGGTCAGAGTCTCACACAACATCGGTTTCATTTCCATCTCCTTTTTACATAACAACAACCTTTAATAATATTACGCAACTTTAAAATTCAACTAGTAACTTTTTCTAGGGCTCTTTTTCACCGACATTAGCTAGTATAGAGATTTGGAATAGGCAGTGAGACACACTCTCCAAAGCACAAAACACACAATAGTATCTTGTGATAAGGAGTGTCAAATTCCATTTGCAGTATTTTGTCCTAGGAAGCCCTTCTCACATAAGGGTCAAACCTGAGGTCGCGTTGAGATTGACAGAGTTACTCACCCTGCTTTGTTGATCTCGGTGTAGAGATTGCACGCATTACGGGGGTCACTTGAAGGTATACCCACAATGATGAGTGGAAGCCTCTCAAGTTGATTTAAGGCTAGATACCCTGCCCTTGTGTGTGGATCAAACTGTCGACTGTTTCCCCAGGCATCATTGTTGTTTGTGGTAACCTTAGCAGCCTATCTTATTAGGGTCTTACACAAGGTGACTGTGAAGGGGTAAGTCTTCACGGTACCTGGAATTGATGTTGGCCAGACTCACTCGGGCTCCTTGGAGGGTATACCCATGATTATGTGTGGGAGATTGCACTAGTGTGTAAGTCCGTTAAGTAGGTCATCAACGCAACTTTTCCACCCTAGCCCAACCCCTTCTTGTCTCGTCGTTGCGACGTTGGATTTCATCATCAAATAGTGATTTTGGAATTAGAAGGCCTTGTTTGCTTGGTTTTGCTTCCTAGATTTTACTAGTGCGTGCTGTCTGTTCACCCAAGTTGGCCATAGATTTTCTTTCGTAAGATTTCAACTCGATCACCATTGACCCTCCACGCCGTTCACATAGAATGCAAGGCCTACCCCTAGAAGATATGGAAGGTTCTCAACCCTTGCCTACCAACTCACCGGAGGGCTCTTCTCAACAGAGTGAAGTCCAAGACATTGCCACTCCACAAGTGGAAATAACTAACTCTTTAGAATGGTTGCGAATTACCAATTCTCATGAGGACTTCCGACTTCCTCCCGACTCTGAGAGACGTATTGTTCGAGTGAATTCTTCTGGAGAAATAGTTGTTCAGTCTTCTCGATTACCAACCAGACCTTTCACAGGACCTGAGGGTCAAGATCCTTTTTGGACCACTGACATTTTTAGACGGGATCTCTTTGGCTCAGGAGCAGGCGTGGATATCATTGTCACACCTGAGCTGCCCAAAACATCTAATCCAGACGCAATACCTTTTACTACTGCCTACTATTTTCCTGGTACAGACGCTCCGCCAACTGACCACATCTTGACTATCCCTCTACAAATGGTCCATTACATAATGATCCTATATACTACGAGTCCTCACACTGGGATTACAGCGACTAGCCAAGCTCCCATTGGCACGTCGCTTTCTCCTAGATTCACCCCAACACTTTCACCCAGATATCATGCGTTTAATGCTTCTATTCCCGCTCCTACATAAATCTCATCCGGGACCCCTGGCGTTTCCACTCCTTCTGGGAACCATCTCGTTCCCGATTTCATTCCGACACTTCCTCGACCCCCTTTCAGAGGACCTCTTCCATCCTCTATCGGAGGCACCGACCCTAGTGGCACCATCTCATCTTTCACACCTAATTACCAGATTCTTGTCGATGGACAATTTCACCAAGGAGGCCAAACCCAATCCCCTTTTACAGGACACATCCCAATTGGGACGCAACCCTTGATTGGAGGGAAACCCCCACCTCCCCCACCCTATGGAAAAAAAATACCTCCATCCTTGGCCCAGTATTGCAATTATCTTATTCAACATAATCCTCACTCGATTGGGGGGCAACAACCTCAAGCTAACCCCTTCATACCCCCTAGTATAGTCCAACCATATCCAGGTACGTCCAATCCTATTTTTGGCTTGAACTCTCAACCCCACACCCCTGTTCAAGGGAACAACCCTAACCAATACAACCCTATGAATTACTTGCTTCCACACCAACAACCGAATCTGCCTGGATTTTCATGTTATATTCAAATTGCTTATGGTCCCACTAGTCTACCGATGGGACTCCCTCCCCAAAGTCACCAGTACCCACATGTGAATAGATAATTACCCTTCTTAGCCACCCTGGACCTCTCAGATCTGTCGAGAATTTTAAATGATCCGATCCGTCACTCTCCTCAATGGCCTGCCATACCGACCAAACTACCATATGAAATCCCTAAATTCGATGGTAAACCAAGAGAGGACCCGAACAATCATGTGATGGCTTTTAACCTTTGGTGCTCATCCAACTCCTTGATGGATGACTCTATTCGTTTACGCCTTCTTCAACAAACCTTCACAGGTTCCGCCGCGAAGTGGTATATAGAATTACCACAAGGCTTCTTCACCAACTTCAACACCCTCGCTATGGATTTCCTCACCCACTACCAATTACCGATCCGTTACGAAACGGGAACCGAAATTTTGAGTTCTTTCAAACAAACCAAAGACACTCATATCTCCGATCACATTCATGAGTGGCGATGGAGATGACGTCTCATAAAACTTGAACTTCCCGATCAATTGCTGGTAGAGTGGTTCACAAAATCATTCGTGAATGAAATCACTCATGACATCACCATGGGTGGAGTTGTCACAGAAGAATAGGCAATCAGTCATGCTCAATACCTTGACCTCGTTTACTCACAAACGGGTACTCTTTACGAGTTACTCCCTAACGCACCTCATCCTTCTACTTCTGCTACTTCAACTACTTCTGCTGCTTCTCATGCAGCTGACAGAGTGATTTTCACTTTCCATGCCCAACCCAATTCCATCCAAGCCTCTAGAAACAACCCCAAATCCGTTGCTTCTAATGTTCAAAATGCTCCATCTCCTACCCTTCCCACTGGTAAGACTTCTGAGGTGAACTCTGTTCAATCTACCCCCACCGGAAAAAATAAATCCAAAAAAGGAAAGGGTAAGAACAAGGAGGATAAAAATAATCCACAATCTGAGAAGACCAAAACACAACCTGTTGACGATAAGGATAAGCACAAACCTTGATACCTTTGTCTTATCTATGGTGATAGTCACTACACTGAGGATTTTCCAAGACGATCCGAGGTTACTAAGTTCCTTCAAGGGACCCCGAAACCCCCCACTCTGGCCGTGTTGTCACAACCCTTCCCTTCTCAACAAAAGGCCCAATTGGTCATTCATGACCAACCTTACCCCTCCAATACATCCTATGTCTTAATGTGTATAGGTGATTCAAAGAAGAATGACATCACACTTACCACTCGAGCCAAAAATTATTCTTCCTCCAAAGAGAAGGTTGATGAAATACCTCCTTCGTTGGTCCAACCATCTCCCACAACTCCACCTACCAATGATCCTCTTCATCTCGAATGACCAAGCCTAGATACAGTTCTTTTCCCTCCCCCAAAGGGTGTTGCTCAAAAATCAACTTTCAATCCTCATGCACTTGTTGCCCAGAACTACAGTATTGTCGAATATCTAGCTCAAGCACCATCCGTGATGTTAGCCCTTGAAGTGCTTTAGAGTTGTCCTATACAACGGAAGGCACTATTGAAATCCATTGGTGGAATCGACCCTACCGATACAAATTTAATAATTTTTGACTTGGAAGATCACATTCCAAGGTTACCCCCTCAACTCGCATTCCAAATACAAGTTATTGTCTTCGACAAGAACATTTGTAGAAACATTATTGATGAGGGTGCCTCGACGTGTGTCATGTCTATTAGCTGCTGGAAAGCCATCAGCTCTCCTCCTTTAACTGAATCCCATAACACGCTCAAAGCCTTCAATGGCTTTGGTTTTAAGCCTTACGGTGTCCTCCCTTTGTTGCCTATTATGTTAGAAGGCAAAATGGTCAACGTTGAAGTGGAGGTCTTTGATGCTCCTCTCGATTACAACCTTCTACTTGACCATAGCTGGATCGATTCCATGCGTGCAGTTTTGTCCACTCTTTTTCGTATCGTACGTTTCCCACATCAAGGAAAAGTAGTTACCGTAGACCAATTGGCCTTCTTTCACTTCTATGCACGTACCGACAATGTACCTTTCATTGCAAAACCCCCCCTTGGATATGAGAACGTCAGTGTGGGTCTTCTTAAAGATTCCTCTTTAATGGGTACTTTCCCCATTCCACCACCCGATGTTCCACATCCATTTGTCATCTCAATCAACATGATCTCCACCTCTGTTCACGAAACACCTGCGTCTTATGACCCGTGGATGGTACCCAACCCCGACGATCATCTTCGTTATGGAGACAAAATGCCTTTGAGTCCAGTCGAATCCGCTTATCAAGCCATTCAATCAACAACCCCTTCTACCCCCTCTCTTGGTGCTTTATCTCCGGATCCATTCTGCATCATTTTTTTTACAGACGAGACGATTATGTCTGTTATGTCCATGGAAGATACCCCTTGGGATGATGGACATCATTGTTCCATCCTCTTCCTGGAACAACACACCATCAAGGGTTACCAATGGATCTCGACCTCGTTGACCGTTGTCATCATTTCTACCGTTCCCAAGTCTACACACGATATGTTCTACGAAGGGAACTTAAGTAATATTTCACCCACCATCCCCCTCGACATATCCATAAAACTTGGAGTTGTCGAAAATGTGCATATCGGAGCTTCATGTTCCCATGACGAAGTTCTCACCTACAAGTCTCTTTTCCAAGAATTATGTGTCATCTTCACATGGAGATATGAAGAAATGACGGGTATTGACCTCGACATTGTGGTACATAAGATTAAGACATACTCAAGTGCTAAACCTGTTCGGCAATGACTTCGTTCCATCCACCCACGTAAAGCAGCCGCTATCAAGCTTGAAGTTGAGAAAATTCTTAAAGCTGGCTTTATTTACCCTATGGCTTTAACTGACTGGGTTTCCAATATTGTTTCGATTAACAAGAAACAAGGCACGATCTGTGTGTGCATTGATTATAGAGACATTAATAAAGCTTGTCCTAAAGACAACTTTCCTACCTCCTTTGTTGACCAGATCATCGACGATTGCGCCGGAAGTGAAATATTCTCTCTGATGGATGGCTTCTCTGGATATAATCAAATCAATATCGTACTTGCAGACCAACACAAGACCGCTTTTATTTGTCCTTGGGGCACTTTCACCTACCGAAAACTTCCATTCGGTTTAAAGAATGTCGGTGCAACTTTTCAACGTGCTATGTCTTATGCCTTTCATGATATAAAGCACATTGTGCAACCATATCTTGATGACTTAAAAACTCATTCCATGCACTGTGTAGATCATCTAACACACCTCCGTACCATTTTCCTTCGATGTCGGTTTTACCATATACGCTTGAATCCCCACAAATGTGTTTTTTGCGTAGAATCCGACCAACTTTTGGGATTTATTGTTTCACGTCAAGGGATCAGGGTAGATCCTTTGAAGTTCGAGGCGATTCTCAATCTTCCTCTTCCTTCCTGACTTCGCCAGTTACAAAGTTTGCAAGGGAAGGCAAACTTTCTCCATCGTTTCATCCCGAACTATGCTGAGCTAACTCTTGGATTTATGCGACTGCTCAAGAAAGGTTATGAGTTCGTATGGGATACCATTGTTGATGAAGCTTTCAAAGATTTGAAATTGTCTTTAACACATACCCCATTACTCTTCCCACATGATTACAGTCGAGATTATTTCCTTTACCTCGCAGCCTTGGACTATACCATCGCTATGGTTCTATTCCAGGAGGATGATTCTCATGATGAACATGTCCTTTATTACCTGAGTTGGAGTCTCATGACTATCGAAACCAAGTATTTACATGTTGAAAAACTGGCCTTGGCATCCATCCAAGCTATTCAACGTTTCTGACACTATATCCTTTTACGCAAGACTACGGTGATTTCCAACTGCAACCCTATGCAACACATTCTCACACGCCAATTGCTAGGGGGACAATACTCCAAATGGATTGTAATACTATAGGAGTTTGACTTAGAATTCGAACGTGCTAAGTCTAATAAATCCTTGGTGTTTTCTGAGTTGATATGTGACCTTCCCTGCTCTGAGACAAAAAATGTAGCAGATGATTCATTACCCGATGAATCCCTTTTCCTGATCAATTCTGATGACCTTTGGTATGGAGATATCATCATATATCTCCAGACCCAGACTTTCTGGCCCAATTTGTCTAGCACTGACTGCTGTCGAATATGCTACCAAGCCCGTCAGTATATCATCCTCGGTGATACTCTTTATCATTGTGGGATTGATTCCATTTTTCAACGCTGCCTCGCATTTGACGAAGCTGAGAAAGCCCTGAATGACTGCCATTCTGGAGCATGTGGTGGTCACATGTCTGTGTATGCTACTTCCCATAAGATCTTACGAGCGGGGTATTTTTGGCCTTCTTTATTCAACAATTGTATAATCGTTGTCCAAAAATGCCACGCTTGCCAAACCTACAACAATAAAATACGGTCACACCCTGCTCCTTTACACCCTGTGGTCTGCATTGGTCCTTTTGTGAAATGGGTTATCTATTTCCTGACATGTCACCCTCACTCGGCCAGGGGGCATGGATACATTATTTTAGCCATAGATTATTTTACGAAATGGGCCGAGGCGATGCCAACATTCAATAATACCGGAAGGACTGCAACATTATTTATATTCAATCACATCATTGCTCGGTTTGATGTTCCTCAAGCTATCATTACTGATCACGGTAGCCACTTTAGAAACTTCATGATGTATGAACTCACTGAAAAGTTGGGTCTTCACCATGAAAACTCAACACCCTATTACCCACAAGCCAACGACCAAGTTGAAGCAATAAACAAAGTCCTCATTACCATGCTTCAATGAATGATAGGGATTCACAAAACGAGTTGGCACACGATGTTGTTTTCATCATTGTGGGCTTACTGGATATCTGTTAAGTCTAGTATCGGGTTTACATCGTTCCAGTTAGTCTATGGTCTAGAAGCCATCTTTCTGATTGAATGTGAGATACCCTCCCTAAAACTAGCTGTCAAACTTCTCCCAAACACTTTTGCTGAAGAAGAATATCTGTTGTATCTCATGCAATTAGACGAAACCCGTCGCGATGCCACCCTAGTTATAGAAGCCCAGAAGAAACGCGTCAAAGCCCAATACGACAAACATGTCAAGCCACGCATTTTATCCGAAGGTGATCTGGTTCTCCTTTACGAACAAGATCAGGATATGCTAGGAGCCGAAAAATTTGAAGCTATGTGGTGAGGCCCTTATATCGTCAGACAAGTTTTGGAGAAAGGAGCTTACGAGTTGGTGGACTACGACGATATCTATTTGAGTGAACCCAGAAATGGGTTGTACTTAAAGAAGTACTATGCTTAAGATCACCTGTACATGAGTGCTTGTATTTTATTGTATCATACTTTTTGTGTGTTACTTTAGTATGCTTTTTTGTTATTTGGTCTCTGCCCTTGACCGCTTATCTTGCATTGTGCTTGGTTTCCAGATGTCGGAGTCTTCGCTACCCCACATTGGCTTCGCCGATGGTGCTAGTCATAGTACTCAGAACCTTGCTTCTGCTGCATGGGCAATTTACGCACCTACAAACGAACTTATTAGTCTACGAGGTGTGTGCCTTGGTTGTGTGACCAATAATATTGCAGAATATAGCGCCATCATCGAATTGTTGATTGATGCTATTTCTCCTGATATCCGCAACCTGGTTATACAAATCTATTCGCAGCTAGTAGTACTACAGTTAAGTAATGTCTATGCTATCCGAAGTCCTACTTTATTATGGGTATATTTACAAATTTGCCTCTTGAAATGTTATTTTGATTATATCAAATATCAACACATTCCTAGATGTCTAAGTACATTGACTGATGCCTTAGCTAACTATGTGTTAGATAGACATTTGTGATATTTATAAACCAATCACACATCACATGTATAATACAACACAAAATAAGCCGGTAGAAGCTGTATATATGTATATAACGATCAAAAGTTTTTACAAAAAGTTTCTGTCCAAAGATTAAAATCTCAAAATATGAAGCCCATAGCTTCTACAAAATAGCATCACAGATGACGCTCACGATAACACACAACTGCTCGGGCTACCCTACGGAGCAGTCGAATGAGAGACTCGGACACGCCCATAGTATGGCGCTGACAACATCTCGGGATCTCCCCAATAGAAATGTCTGGGACATCCACAGTCAACCCCTTTAAGTTTTGTTCCATTGCCTCATAGTCCTTAGCATCCCATCTCGCCACTGGAGCTGCTTCTCCTTGTCTTTGAATGGGAGACATTCCTGGAGGTCGATACGGCCCCACATCTGTGTCATCAAAAAGAAAATTTTTGATTAGTCCTTGGATAAACATAAAAACATTTCATATAATAAAATTTGCAAAAACATTAAAAAAGAACAAAATGTGTACTTCTCACCTAAGTTACCCCACTGAACATCCTCAGGCATAACCAAATCTGGATCTCCTTGGAAATCCAAACCGGCATATGCGTAGTCATCGATCATCAACATCTGGGGCCTCAACCAGTCAAAAAATGAATCATTATACTTGATTATAGGCCTTGCTACGTATCGATCCATGATTTTACACCACTTCAACATCCTCAGATCCTGTGGGGCCGGTAAACCCCAATTTACCTGTAGTCACAGCAGTGGGACCCTCTCGAGGAAGAATGACACCAAAAGTGACCCGTACCCAAACTGCTTCAAGTCACCCCTTCTGCACTTTGTGAGTTGCCTCTTCATACTACGGAGAACCGTGTCCGACCAGTTGAAAATATGAGGCTCTGTGCACTCTATGGCGTATTGGAAATGGCTCCGGAGAGCCATGTGCAGAGCCGCGCTTCCAGCCATGCATGCTATTGTAAACAAGATAGTCTGTAGGGTCAAATATTGGACCCCCCAAATGACAACCTTACCCTTGCTTCTCTCTGCCTTGGGAACACAATATTGGCAAACATACTCACTCATAGGAAGTTCGCCGCCTCTACCTCCGGTCAAAGTAGCATGGTATCCACGTTGTGACAACCCCATCAGAAAATAGATATCCTCGATATCTAGTGTCAGTGTGTGGACTCCTACGTGAAATAATTGTTGATCCACGTCCCACATGTGGACCAGGTACTCTAACAACTTGATTTGGGCTCTCATGCCCGGGATCCTGAAAAATTTCAAGAGCCCACATTCCCGGAGGGCAGCGACTGTACCCGGGTCATTCCCGACAATGGCATCATACTCCTCATATTATCTTTCCCTCCATTTCAACATCATGACAGTCAACACCTGCAATGGAGACATGAGAAGGAGGTCAGCGACTTGTTTTAAACTCTTGCATAATTTTTTATTGAGCAAAACACACACAAAAATCCATTTTTCGGCCCTCGCGGGTGAACCTTTTGCACAGTGCGAGATTATCGCAGGTGCCCTGAAGCCCACCTGCGAGAATCTTATATTCTCTCCGGTCCCGAATGGCCCACCTGCGAGAATGCTTGAGCACATATATCGACCCTAAAATGGACTCAAAACTCTAAAAATTGCCAATAAAAATAAAAAATAAACCATGGAAAAGTTGGAAAATCAGGAGATTACCTCGTTGGCTAAAACCGTTTGCTGAATGATCGCTTGTGCCTACCACAATCGAGCAAATAAATTTGGGGTAAATGAGGTATTTTGGACAAGTTTTTGGCAAAGTAACAATGAAATGGTAAAAACGAATTTTTACCCATATTTATTCACTTTTTACTATTTCTTATTGATTTTTTATATCATTTTTATTGCTTTGTTTAAAAAATCTAATACCCTAATGGCCTTGTGAGTATGGTTTTTCACAGATATAGCAACTTCGAATTTCGAATGAGGGGGTATGAGTGTTTTTTCTTTTTTGTCGCATGTATGACTACTTTTTTAGGGTTTTTGTAGCAAAAACCTTGAGCCCAGTCTTCGTTCGTTCTCACGCTCGAAAATATATGAGAATGATCTGAGTATACTTTTTCTTGTATTTTTGTACTCATCATGGTAACACGAAAACGATGAACGTAAGGGAGTATCCTTTAAGCTCTTTTCACGCTCCATAAAAATGAAAAGATTGTCGAGTGATCTTGTTCTTTTCACGCTCGTTAAAGTATTTGAAGAAAACGTTCGACAGGCGATAGTTTATTGTTTTTTCTGTCTCGTCGAACTCTTTTACGAAAAAGGAACTGAGAGAGTTCTCTTTAAGTGTTTTTCAGACTCTCAAAACATGAAAAACTCCTGAGTTTTCTATCCTTGGACTCATTAAACAAACATTGAAAGACTCGTAATGGGACCGAACCACTCCTTCCTAGGGTTTGTTAAATATACTCCGAGGGACTTGTCTGAAGGATGAGCTTACATCAACAAGCATATGTTATCCTCCTCAAGCTTGTGTAAAAATAAAGAGGTACTCGCCGGAGATGGTGGGGGAAATTTTGGGAAAAGGATATGTTTTCATAATCGTATTAATGGTAGTAGGCGTTGCTCTTGAACATGACACCCCCTATTCGTCATTTGAATCCGGGTTGGGAAATCCATTTGTCTCTCGTTCGACTTGCTACAAGGTCATATCTTGGGTCGTCTTTGAGTCAGTGCTGCCAAGTCCTTGGTCATGTCATTCATATGTTCAAGATAAGTTCAAACGAGCCCTCTATTGAGTCAACCATCTACATTTGTCCATTCTTACTATGTCGGCCTTCCCTGTGTCTGTTTCAACCCATATTCATACTTTGATTCACTCTTGAAATCTGTTACTTATTTCATGTCATTGATGGGGGATACATCAAGGTCCTCCCGTGCCGAGTCTTTTTCCGTCGACTCCAACTCATTATCCGGGAACGAGACTTAGAAATCATTTTGTACCTTGGAACCTGCATGCCTTAATGGTAGGTCTCTTCGCTTTTGACAGGGGTTTCACATCATTGATCCCTGATCGAGAGATTCCCCGGAGTTCTTGACTTCAGCTCATTCATTCGCATTCATTCGGATTGTACTTCGATACCTTGGGAGTCATTGAAATCAATGGTGATTTCCCTCGCACTTGTTAATGATTTTCATTGATGACTGGTAATCAAGTGGTTTCTACCATGTTCGACTTCAGCACATGTAATCACATGGCTAGATTCGTACTTTTAGGTGATGGGATTGAAGACCCTGGGTCTCATCTTTTTGATCTAGGCTGCGATGGAGTATGTATGATTTGTATTGGCACATAGATCCACTTTGTATGTCACATGGCTATGTCTTAATTTAAGTCTTCTCACATATATCCATAGTGTATTCCTGGTGGCTATGTAGCAGTTTGGCGACATGGATCCACGGTGTATGATTGGTGGCCATGACCTACGTTTATGATTCCATTCGTTTGTGATCTAAGCATGGGAATACCTACCTCAGAACTAGTATTATATTCTGTAGATGCTTGATTGTTTACAGGTTTCCGATTAGGTGCACTCCTTGTTTTTGACACACACACGCAGTTTACAAAGTATTTCAGCTGTCACAAGTTCCGACCTCATACTTTGGGGGGCATTCTGTTACACATTATTTTGGTCACTCTGGTGATGTCTCTACAGTGATGTATTTAGGCTCCCACAAGGACTTTTTGCCTGAGAAAAGTGACTGCTATCTTCTTCCAAAAGGCATATTTTTAAGATGAGTTCACAGGCTGCCTATGTTATAGGGTGCGGAAATCCTCCATTCTTGCAGGCAACCCATACTTGGGGCACGAACTGTTTGCAGTCTGCTATATAGGTAGGGTGCGAACCTGTTTCAAAGCTTGGAAAAGAGAAGAGGTCACGAAGGTTCTAGAAGGGAATCTTCTAGAAAATGAGTTGGCATTCGCATGGTTGGTATCCTACTGACTTCTCAGATTTAGTGGGATCATCCTCATCCATTTAACCATCTCTCATTCTCCTATATATTGAAAGGTTTCTCATGGAAAAGGTTAAGCAAGATTGAATGAAGAACTGGTGAAAGAATTGTGTGAAAAACTCTGTTTGGACAAAAGCTTGAAGACTCTATTTGGTCTATCAAGTTGTACTGGATCTTCTTCATGCAAATGTAGAGCAAGTGTGTGTGTTGGAACCAAGGGTCACTAAAAGGAAGCTTGAGACATCAAGGCGATCTGGTTGTATCTTCTACTTTCATTTAATATAATACAACGACATGTCCCTTTCCCATAAAATCACTCTTATTTTATTGCATAACTCCTTGATCATATGCATAGGTTGACATTGAATATACTTTTCTATATACTTTTGAATATACTTTTCTATCGTATGCATAGGTTGACATTGGTTGGTTTGTGTTGTCTTGGACTTGATTTCACAAGAGCACCAGAGCAAAGCAGGAACAACAGAGACCTAAGGAAGCAATATAAAGGTATGTCACTCATTCCTTCTTGGTAGTAGATTCAATGACTGCAACTTAGAGAAAGAGTCATGTCCTGTCCTATTTTGTTCTAGATCCAGGTGGATCTAGGGAGATCTGTTAGTGTCTACACCTACCGATTGGAATTCACATGGTTGGCATCCTACTGAATTCTCAGATTTGGTGGGATCATCCTCATCCATTTAACCATCTCTCCTTCTCCTATATATTGAAAGGTTTCTCATGGAAAAGGTTAAGCAAGATTAAATGAAGAACTGGTGAAAGAATTGTGTGAAGAACTCAGTTTGGACAGAAGCTTGAAGACACTATTTGGTCTATCAAGTTGTACTGGATCTTGTTCATGCAAATGTAGAGCAAGTATGTGTGTTGGAACCAAGGGTCACTGAAAGAAATCTTGTGACATCAAGGCGATCCGGTTGTATCTTCTACTTTCATTTAATATAATACAATGACATGTCCCTTTCCCATAAAATCAATCTTATTTTATTGCATAACTCCTTGATCGTATGCATAGGTTGACATTGAATATACTTTGCTATCTTCACTTTGGTTGGTTTGTGTTGTATTGGACTTGATTTCACAAGAGAACTGGAGCAAAGAAGGAACAACAGAGACCTAAGGAAGCGATATAAAGGTATGTCACTCATTCCTTCTTGGTAGCAGATTCAATGACTGCAACTTAGAGAAAGAGTCGTGTCCTGTCCTGTTTTGTTCTAGATCCAGGTGGATCTAGGGATATATGTTATTATCTGCACCTACTGATTTATCCAGTAACAACTATTACAAGATAAGTGAAATCAGAATCAATCATGAAGAGACTTAGAAGAAGCAAAGACAGAAAGAAGTCGACAATCAAGAGGAAATTGGAAAAATACCTATGACGTTTTGTAGAAGACAATAAGATGAAAGCGTGGACTTTGTTAGATGGAGGGAGCTGATTATATATTGCAGAAGACAATAAGGATGCAGACGGAAGTGTGGACTTTGTTAGACGAAGGGAACCGATTATATGCACTCATACATGAAGCAAGGATTAAGAGGGAGCTAATCCTATGATCCATTGAAGATGATGAAGTATATATCCATGGTAGCAGCCATGAAAGGTAATACATGTTCAGTTCAACCTTAGAAGAAGTCTTCTTCAAAGAGAAGCCTTAAATTATCCCTAGTTGTCCATCCACATCCGTGATCCTATGATGAAAGGAAGAAGTGGAATCTTTAGGGCATGGAATCTATAAGAAACTCCATGGACCCAAGAGATAAAGAAAAACATGAGGAAGAACATGAAGATTCCAAGAAAGAAAGAGAAGCCAGAACAACCAGTCACTGTATTAAGAATCACAAGATTACCAGCATGATATGAACTCACTAAAAGAAATCAAGCAGAGGAATTGAAAGTTGTGATGAAGAACAATGTATGAAAGACTTATGAATGTAAGCATTGCGAGATCCAGAACTAGAGGTTCTCCCAGATGGAGGGAGAAGACTATGATGATTTCTTGTAAACCAGACATACCTCTACATGAGCCATTTTATTGTCCACAATTGACATCATATGAATACAAAAGATGTTCTCCAGAGAAATTGAACAAAGAGCATATGAAGAGAAACATCAAGACTTTGAAGCATACTTGTATGCAGATGAAAGAAGATAACTTGGTGGAGAACCTCTAGTGCATAGCATAAGCGTGGTGAATATTTTCTTTAACAAAGATATTGTATCAGATGATTACTCAGAAGATCAGATCTCATGATGACAGAAGAAGTGCCACATGGATATGTTCTAGTTTTCCAACAATGATATACTTTATTGATCATAGCTACATGAAGCCTTCAGAGAAAACCAGTGTTCCAGACCAAAGTACATTTAAAATCAAGCATTACATTATCCGTGATGAAGTCCAGAAAGGAGAAAGTGGTTCTCCAATACATATCTCCACAGATGAGTAGATAAGCAGAAATTTTGGTAAATCTTCTGTCCAAGATGAAAGAGTTTGCGTACTCAAGTTGGAGCTCATGGAGACGACTTCCTTATTGAAAAAGGAAGAGATGACTCCCAGGGTGGGAGGGATCACTACTGTATTATTGATTGATGGACAGTCATTTTTCAGTTCAAAAAATGGTCCAGGATGAGTAATTTATTTCCATTTCAGAAAGTGGATTGAGATTTCTAACGGACAGACATTTTTCAGTTCGAAAAATGGTCCAGATTGCTGATGTACCATAGACAATGACTTCCCATTGTGGTTAACATGGGAAGTGGTCTAGGGCAGTCTCTCTTCTTGAGTGTTACTCAAGAAGACTGGCCCACCTCGTTGGACAATGATTTCTCATTATGGTTAACATGAGGAATGGTTCGTTTTGGAGGTTGGTACATGACAGTCATTTCCTCTTGTGGTTAACATGGGAAATGGTCTGGACAATCACTCCTTAGGGAAGATTCATTCTCTCCAAGATTCACTTTGTTTAGTGCCGGAAGAATGACCCAGGGTGGGGAATGGTCCAGGTTCAACAACCAGGGATAAACATTCCTTAGGGCATAATCATTCTCTCTAGGTTACACTTTGTTTAGTGTTAGAGGAATGGCCCAAGTTGGGGAATGGTCCAGGCTCAGAAATAAGGAAAATTATTCTTCCTTGCTTGAGAAGAATAGTCCAGATAGCTCATCATTGATGTCTTATCTTTTTGAGAGCAGATACTCTTCCGAGATCTCACAGATGTGAGTGGAAGAATGGCCCAGATTATTCGGTTTATATCATAACATTGTTTCTGTGCAGGTTGATATCAGATGATTGTTGTGAAGACCGTATGTTTCAAAACAATAGATGTATACTACTGTGGTGGTTGTGTTCTACTATTTGATCAAGTATCTGTGTGATACTTGGTGTGGTAGTATACCACTAGATTGTAGTTGTGTACTACTATGAATAGACACAGTTGTGCTCTATTTAATGATATTGTTCCAATTGACTTGAAGACTATCAACAATGTTGAAAATGATTATCAGCTAGATGGATGATCAATGAACATAGATTTCCCAGACAGAAAATGGTTCAGAACATTTATTCTTCTAGATTAGAAGAATGGTTCTTGTGTCACTCTATGGAGTGAGCATCATGTCTGATTACTTAGATAGAGTATGGTTCTGAGAGATGATGCAACTGATGACATTGATGGTGCTCATGATCTAGTCATGAGATAGTCTATACAACTATGTTGATGCTACCGGGTGAATGGTATGTTTTGTGCTCAAGAGCATTACCTGTAATACCTCCCTATCTAGGAGGGAGTGTTGATATTATGGTAGCTGCAGGAGGTATTTACCTACATGTGTAAACCTAACGAGAATAGAATACTCCAGGAAGTAAGAAGAAACCCTAATGAGTTGGATAATAAACCTAGAAGACATGTCGACTCAAGAAGATAACTTGTATTAGGTTATTAGCCTCCAAGAGAAGAAGTCGGCTAGAAGAAATAATATATACTGAACAGACAAATACCCAGAATGAGAAGTTGGCCTAGGAAGTTAGCCAGAATTACTATAAATATAGGAGGCCAATCTTCATTTTGGTAGGCAGTCTCAGAATTGCAGAGCATCACTTGTGCGCAGGTTTGGAGGAGACCTGCCATTGCAGCAGCTGCAGCTAGCAGATCACGTTTGGCTTGGACTATCTCTTGGTTAGGGTTTGGACTATCTGATCAGCTCTTGTTGATGCACTATCCTTGGGGAAATGAGCGCTACCCTTTGTTTGGGTATCTAGCCTAGGGTTTGCTTCTGAAGTGATTCTTTGTCAAGGTTAAGGTGCTTAGAGGGTGGCTTTGGCCTATGGTTGGGTGACAATAGTGATATTTTCAATGGTAAAATGAGCACATTCATTCATATTCTAACACATATAATACATTACTCAAATGAACATTGTTACCTGATTCCAATTTGATGGAGGCTTGACCAATTCCTTTGATTGGATAGGTGTTCTTGTCTCCAAGTTCTACCATGCAAGATGTCTTCTTTTCATTCAAACTGGAGAGTCTGACCTGGTCTCCTGTCATATGCATGGAAGCTCCACTGTCAACTATCCAAATGTCATCTTCAAGAGTTCCTGTAAGAGCTAAATATTGTAGATGATCTGTCTTTTCATTCATGATTTCTGTTGGCTGATAGCTGGTCAAATTACTTTGACTTTGATTGGTCAAACATTGACTTTGACTAGTCAAATGTTGAATTTGACCCAAATCTCAACCTTGACATTTTTTCCTTCTGAGAGTGCCAATAGGTGCGCTGGACTAAGGTGCACTAGAATATCCTCTCCTTGAGTAAAGTGTTCCATCATAAGGTGTTGGGCAAGAGGTTTTTAGGGTTTTCAGCTGCACCTGCTAGTAACCCTAGCGACAATGCTTCAATAACTACACCTGCTAGAAACCCTAGCAAAAATTATTTAGCGAGATTGATAATATTATGGCTTAGCTTCCTTCCAGTGGTTAGACTGACTGAAGAAGGTGTGGCCCCATAACCCGTTAGAAAAATGGGTGTGCTCATTTTACTATAGACAATATAATAGTATTGTCACTCAACCATAAGAAAAAAGGCCACCCCCGAGCACCTTAACATTGATAGACATAATAATTCTAGTAGCAGACCAATAACCAACCAAGGCTAGTGCACCAATCAAGGATAATCAAATACCAAGCATAAATTCCAAACCAATAACCCAAGATAATATCACTACCGCAACAGTTGCAGTTCACCTTCACTCATGCACACTTCTTATCTTTATGCAATCATGAGTGATTGAGTGACAAATGAGATCTAGCTCCCTTTATTTATATTGCTCCATCTTAACTGATTGAGTCGACTTATTTTCCTAGGGGATAATAACTCAATATTAATTTATTCTATTAAGCCGATCGGTATTCTAGAGTTATTATCCAAAGCTTTAGGGTTTCTCTTGCTTCCTGTAATATTCTAGTCTTGTCAAAGCTTACACGTGGAGGTTAATACCTCCCGCAACTACCATAATATCAACACTTACATGTATTCAATGATTGGCTTTGGGAACATTCAATCAAAAAATTAGAAGGTTCATATACCAATATTAATTTTTAGGAAGTGGGTTGAATTAATATACATGGGTAATTCCCCCTTGGACCCTCTCTTAGACATTTAGACCCTCCCCTCTCATGTGGATTAATCACCCCCCATCTATGCCCATGTCCCCTTAGAAGTTGACATCAAATATTATTTATTAAAATTCATAAATACAATTCACATATATATTGCTTGTCTATAGCCACACATTATATCTACATTAAGCATTAATTAAACTATGGATTATAGCGGGGATGTTACAGATGGGAAATAAAATTATTTGAACATAATGTTAGGGTAGTGAAGATATTTGAAAGTCATGTAATTCTTGTTTGATGAGCAAGGGTGATCATCAACACCATCTCCCTCCCACTTGTAATCATTCAATTCATTATCAATGAAAACATATTATTCCTTTGAATATTATTTTCATGGAAACCCCTTCCTTCATATTTTAAGATTTGCATCTACAATCCACCTTGGGTAAGCAAGTGTCCTCAACCATTTTTGTTTCTTATTGTAGTATTTCTATTTTGAGTATTGAAAAATCGTGTGGTGGTATTAGAGCTCCAATGGATTTCACTTTTGTTGTGTCCTAAAAAAGGAAAAAAAACGTGACATTCGAAACTTTTTTTGACTTTTAAAAAAAAATATTAATAAGCAAATCAAAGATTTGGAATACACATTAAAAATACGTTGTTTCAAAAAAATATCATTCAAATTGGAGGTTCTTTGAAGAAGACATTGAGGTTTCAAAATCTGTTATTTTGGTATATTTTTACTACAATCATGACTATATTTAAGTGTTTTTTAGTAGATTATCAAAATAATTTCTTAAGTTTGACTTATTGAAAAATATATCTTCTTAGCTTCAAAATTATTATATGCTTGACTTGGATTTATAATCAATAAGTTATGGTCATTTCAATTTTGGAAAAATTGGTCAAGGAGTTGAAATTGTTACAACAAAAGTTTATTGTGCCAGAAAATAAGATAAGATCCCAATTAATATGGATCATCAAAGAAGGAGATTTGTTGAGAAGGCATGAGTAGAAAAAGGAGATGTATCTTCTACTATATTTTTAGAAATATGCTTCCCACATTGCTTGGAGACTATGACATCAATAGTTGTAGAGATAGTTTGTACAACAAGAACAAAAATGCAAGGAAGAGGAAGAAGACACCATTGTAGAGAATAGATCTTCTTTCATCTCTAATCATTCTCATTGCAAAGAGGGTTTAGAAGAGGTTAGAAATATCTTTTAGTGTCTCTTTCAAGAATCTGTTCCTATCACTAACAAATCTCTTATGTGCATAGTGATGAATCTCTTTGTGAAGGGGATTCACAAGAAAATGTAGTCATTGAACCTAATGAAGAACACATACACATTACACAAAACATCATCCATAAAGATTCTCCCCTCATAGCACTTCTTGAGATGGCACTATCTATAGAGGAAATAAAACACAAAGGTCAATATAGTGAAAATGTCATAAATAATTCCGATGATCCCATGGGGTAGTTGTTGACGATGAAATTTAAAATCCCAACAAAAACACTTGAAACACCCTTGTAAGGATCTCAAGGGTAAAAAATAGGATGGAAACCCAGGTTATGCTTTAAGCTCTAAAATCACTAACTGCGAGGTTAGGTCAAATAGTTAGCTATGTTAGTGAAGCCTTTCCACCTTATGTGTACTAAGACTCCTTAGATTATGAGCGAGTTAATTTTAAAATGAGCCTTAATTTAATGGCTTATTTTAGTCTTTAATTAATATTGTATTTTTTTGTTTAAAATGAAAACAAAGAATGTTGTTAAAATTTAAATTACATTTGTAATAAAATAACATTAAGTTCATAAATGAATGGTATAGCTATAAATAAAACAACTGCAAGTTGGAACTAAATACAAAAGTAACATCAAATCTGCAGAAAACTAAATATATACAACTAAAACAAAACATAAACTGTCTAAGTTTCTATGTAGAGAAATATACAAGAATTAGCATAAGTAAAATCGAAAACACATTTTTGAAGCAAAGCAAGAAAGTTGAAAATGTGATAATATACATGGAGAAAAATTACAAATATGCCCAAAAATATAATTTTATTGTTAACACAATGTCTATACAACCAAATTGGAACCTAACAAGTTATAAAATTGGATCAGCCCCAGTGAATGGGATGTTTACAAAACCATACATCATTCATATATAGAAAAGACACGACGAAAGAAGCCTTAGACGGTGAGGAATCTAGTTGAAGGATTCTACACATAGTTTTTGTGAAAGGGATCTACAATCATGGCTAAGTTAGTCTCAAAGATATGACATAAAAAATAATTCATGAAAACAAATCAACGATATACCTTCGGAAGATGGTAGAATTTGTTTCCACCCTAATGCTAGACCCCTGCAGTAAACCATCCTACCATCGTAGGCCACTGTTAAGTCAATAATAATTAAAAAAAACATGGATGTTGAATTGTAGAAGCATAAAACAAGCATACCTGTTTTTTTTCCCTCCCTTTGTTTAAGTATCATGGGATAGGTTGGCAGGTGAAGAGTCACAACTACCCCCCCTAAATTTCCTGCATAAATTATTTTTGGGGGAATTTAATTCAACTTTTGGATGGTTATAATATGTAAAGTCACTTTGGTCAAATGGGATAAGGATCCTAGGTGATGATGATAATTTAGGGGTTTTGGTGCATTCTACATTTGAGGATATGCTCAAGCTCACTGTAATGTCTACTTGCTCAATTGCGCACTAGAAATGACCCTTGGGGGGATTCTATATGCAATAAGCTGAGGAGAGAAATTTATCAAGGGGATAGTGAAATTCTTTATGAGACCTCATTAGATGCACAAAGAACATATGGGATGATCCAAGGCTCTAAAAAGATATTCATTATCAAAAATTTCAAGGAGAAGCAGAGGTATCAAGGTCAAGCAGTTGATGTCTTCCATTCTATTCAGTGACATATACAAATGACTAGTAAATGTGAGGATGCATGAATACCTTGACCACATGGAGGGGGGTTGCATAGGGTCTATAAATACATGCATTTTTGGACACATGCATTTGGATAATTCTCTTCCCACTCATCAAAGGGGGTTAGAGGAAACATAGGGTTTCCA
>JZKD02S2062094.1:206959-218797 GCA_000966675.3 Picea glauca | reverse complement strand
AATGTTCCAGCACCAACTGGATGGAAGCACCAACTTCCAGTTACACAGGCTCCAACCTGTATAACAAAGAACACTTGTTCTCCCTAGCACCACCCTGCCACCCTTGTTTCTCTGGATGCAACTAGATGGAAGCAACAACTTCCTGTGTTCAAGCTCCCACTTGAACCTCTGAGGAAAATAGTCCTCCCGAGCACCTCCCAACCTCCCTTAAATATTAATAATAAATACACAGACAACTACACAGATAAATCAATTCTTACTTGTCTTTCTCTGTATCTGGTCTTCAACAAACTGTTCTGCAATTCTTCTCTTCTTCTGTTTGTTTAGCAGGTCTGCTCTGCATCAACTTTTTTTGTTCATTTTTCTCTGCCTCTGCTCTGTCTGTCATTATGCTCTGCTTCTGCTCTCCATTTCATCACCCTCTACACATTTGATCAATTTCATTCTATATCACTGCTCATTTTCTTTTTCTTACTGTTTATTCATTTTCCCTTCGGAACAACCAACTCGGCACAATCTGTTTCAACTTCTTTTATACACTCAAACAGACGATTCAAATTCCCATCTCCTTCAGCAAGAATAATGACAACTGTCCCTGTAACTGAAATGTTAACACATTTACCATCACGAGTCCGTTTCACTTAACATATTCGTAACAGAGGAGTTAACTGCAAGAAAGAACGGTAACCCTCCGATCACAATCAAGGTTTATCTGCAACGTTGGATAATCTTTATTGTTCTTGCCTTTTAAATCGGGTTTAGGCATTTCGGCATGTTCAATGTTCTTATCACTTATAAATCCGGATACACAAAATTCCATAAATCGGTCAAATCAACGATCCATATCATAATCAGATCTGACGATTCAGATTAAATTGAGAATTCACTCATCATGAAATCAGAATCCTTGTTGCACTTGTCTCTTTTCCTTTTGGAGTCTCGATTCACGAAACTCCGACACGGAGTTAGATCAACGGTCCATATGCGATCTTGACTCAATGGTTGCGATTGAATCGCAATATCGCGTTTCGCGATTTCAGAGTTTATGTTGCAGTGTGTTCTTGACATTTCAAAGTCCCGATCCCTGAAGCTCCGACAAGGGCTAGGATCTACGGTCCAAATTCATTCTGGATTCAACGGCTGCGATTAAATCGCAAAATTGCATTTCGCGATTTCAGAGTTCTTGATGTCAAGATATTTTGGCATTTGAAAATCTCGATCCCCGATACTCCGATACGGGCTGTGATCAACGGTCCTAATCAATTCTGGATATGACGGTCCACATTCACTCGCGATTTCGCATATCGCGAAATCGGCACTCCTAATGTCAAGTGACTTTGTCACTTCAAAGTTCCGATCCCCGATGCTGATGCGCCCCTTTCCACACGCTAGCCCTGCTGGCTATAGGTCTTGGCCCATATGACCGTCAACACATGACCTCGATGAAACCTCTCATCGGGGTTTCGGCATTTTCGATGTCACCATGCACATGCCTACAGAATTCCCGATCCTCCGATCCCCGATTCTCCGATGAAGGAAATCAACGGTCTAGATCTCATTCTTTCTTTAACGGCTGCGATTAAATCGCGAAATCACATATCGCGATTTCGGGGTTTTCGTTGTCAAGTGAATTGGACATTTCAAAGTCCCGATCCCTGATTCTCCGATGAAGCCTCCTGTCGAGCTTCTCCCGATGGCGCTCGATCGCTGCCACACTTATCTCCCTCGCAACTTCTGCATATCCGACGGCTGACGGGTGTCTGCTTCCGATCTGACGGCTCAGACCCTCTCTTCGACAAGGACTATAAACTACAGTCCAGACTCATTTTGGATTCAATGGTTACGATTGAACCGTGATCTTGTTGCAATCTGTCTGATACAAACCCATCAACGACAACAATGACAAACTTGCCATCAATGACAACAACCATCAACACGCATTCGATGCTTGTTCAATATTTGCCAACAAAAGGTGGGTGGCCACTGATATCCTACTAGATCAATAATTCCTTCTTAGGAAGAAATGAAATCCATTGTGTTGAGTGTCCCCATCAGATGAGGAAATTTCTACTGAATTTGGTCCCGGTTGAGCCACTTGCCTTGGTGTAGGAGCTACCTTGCTTTGACAACCCGATAAAGCTAGATCCTCTATTGACAAGTTCCCTTGACCTATGTGTCCACGATTTGATCAGTGGATTCTTGTTCCATGCATTCAAGGTTGAGCTCTGTTGGTGTCAACTATTTTTTTATCTCTAAGGTGTCCAATAATGGTGGAAAATAAGGTCGAAGGAGGTCAACATTGAACATTGGGTGCAAGCTAAGGAAGGGGGGTGTTGAGGAAAAGATATGAATTTATCTTACTCAAGCATTTTCGAATCTTGCTTGGCTAAGGCAATATAGTCAGGAATATTACCCTATGTTTATAGCCTCAAAATGTGTTTTCAAATCCACAAGTATTAATTACAAGGGCTTAGGTTGATTTTTTTAAATAAAATATTGTTGCAAAATATAACATTTTTATGTAATTTATGAATATAATAGATTACAAAAATAAATTTGGATATCAAAAGAAAAAATACCAAATCATAGATTAACACAAATGAGACAGAATAGCAATCTCTTTATTTCATTCCAAGAATCAAAAGTATCATTCTCTTACAAAAATCCCTATGGGGGGCATGGACCAAGGTCAAACATAGAAATCCCCGATGAAAACCATACAAAAGGACTCTGACAAGAAGTAAAAAATGAACTTTAAAATATGGATTAGCTTGCCACAGACTGTTGTCCACTTGACTCTGCACAATATTATTTATCAGTCATGAAACTCAATTCATAAATAGACAATTCTACACAGACTATCAAAGATGGATCAACACCTCTGAAACAAGCATCTAAATGATATGGTTTAGCTTTGAATCTTGTTGTCTACAACATGAACCTGTTGTCAAAAAGAGAATTAGACCTTTAGTAAATTGAAGAATGAATGAAAACTAAACTATCTGAATAAAACTCAAGAGCAAACCTTAGTATGTTTTCTCCTTCTATTCTCCCCTTGTTCTTCCTTCTCATTTGGATTTTATTCATTCCAAATTAGTTGAAATAGTTCAACTACCTCATCTAGTTAAGTTAACTGAAACTTAACTAATCTTTAGTTTAGGGGAAGTAATAATAATAATAATAATAATAATAATTAAGGGTCTTTTATTTCTTAACAAAAATAAACATAATTAGACAACCAACTAACACATGCCTCCTTATGGCTCCCATAATTATTTCCACAAATTGAAATTTAAATATCAGAAACATTTCAAATTATATCCAAAACATGTAAAGATCCCAATATCCCCAAAAATAGTTTGTTGTCCAAAAGTTTTTGCAGTCCATTGTCCTCAATAAATCAATTATAAAAACATAATAAAAATCCATATTTGCCACTTTGAGAGACATTTTTTCCTTTGTCATTGTTGTCCCCTTTGGACTTCCCAGAAATAGCCTTATGTTGGATGGAACCTTAAGGCTTGATCTCACTAAGGGCATGGGAGCAGTCGTCCCTCAAGTGCATACGGGAAGACACTGACTTGGTTGAGTCACTTGAAGGAAATGAGGGAGCAGAAGCAGCTTTACCTTTGTCATGGACATGGTGACCATCGGTTTTGAGTCTTTTGCTTGCATGGGAGGACTGTACACGTGAGTGTGCAGGGGCAATTTGAACATTTGGGTTTATAGGTGGAGGTGGAGGAGGTAATGACAAGTTTGGCCAGCCATGATGGCGGGAGACTATTGGGTGAACAATCTCCTGCCATCCATCATTCTCGGGAACTTCAGGTTGCAAAGATACATGGGAACGCACAGAGATACCAGGAACATTTTGGGGCTAAAAGGGAGGCCTCTCTGGTCTAGGCTGGACTATCCCTTGTCCAATCCAATTGAAAAATCTAGTTTTAAAGAGTTGGTTTAACTCTTGAGGATCGGCATCGAAATGTATTGAGAATCTGGGCCTTTTAGGCCCTCTGTTCCATTTTCCTCTGCCCCTATTGTTTCGGCCATGACTTCCTCCATTGAAGAACCTCATCCTATATATAACAATTATTAGCAACTAGCTCTTAACAGAGAATACATGACATTCTCTTAATATGAAACAAAGTTTGGCTCGTAAATTAACATCATACACATGCAATCCATAAAATTTATTTAATAATTGTCAAATGAGAAGGGGGTGAAATAGGGTTCATGGGATATCTGGGGGGATTGTAATAAGCGAAAAAGTTATATCATAACAGGGAGTAAGAATGCGATTATTGCTCGACAATTCATTAAATAATTGAATGTGCAAACAATATCAAAATATATCAGTTTCCATCTAACTCTATGTCATTTTTTTATCACTGTCATAAAGAGTTTTAATTTTATTTTAGTGAACAGAGCGTGCAAAATGAATTTGGGATTGTGAGGGGATTTATAATAAGCGAAAAAAGTGAGAAAATGAGAAAGAATTATACGGATATTGTTCATAAAATAAATTAAATCAACCAACAATCATCACTTTGTTTCAATTTCAATTCAAAAAGCATCCACTTCCAAGACCAAGATCTTTGAACTATTCCTTAATTACATACAGATTACTTGTTGTCGTCATTAAAACAATTTAATTTCCCAGAAATATTCAATTTATAACAATTTGTGTATTCTATATACTGACTATGCAAACATTTTCAATTCCACAGTAACAATATAGTCATTTGAACCACAGTACTGTCTGCTCTAATGCTAATCTCTTCCCTTTTTTTTTAAACAATCATAATACGCACAATGACTCCCATTATCTATATCCAATATTCATCCTTAGTAATCAACAATAATAGACCTAGGATAAAAAATCAACAGTCATTGTCATCTAACAAAAATCAAGCCCGATTTAATCACCCATAGGTCCCTTTTAAATCTGGACAGAATCAAAAGCATGTCCAATGAGCCTAGCATACACACAGGTATTCAACCATGTAATTGACACAATCTTGATTCGATAACAACAGTCAACCCAAAACATGTAGCCCTGAGCTTGATATCTATGTGCATTAACGTATACAGACTTCCTTTTAAAAGAAATGATCCATAAAAGACAGAACCATATGATGCATGTAGAGAACATAACCATATTGACACACAAGTGTCTCTTTAAAACTTGACAAGACCAAGATTATATTTGACGAACCGATCATACACAGGTGCCTTTACAACTCAATTGGAATCATGATCGTGCTAGGATTCAACACAGTAAGAAAGACCATAATCGACTAAAAGGAAAGCTCTCGGCTGTAGGTAACCATACTTTTCTTTTTGTTCAAACAAATTCATCACATAGAGGAAACAAAGAGATTCAACCAAGAGATGGTCTTAAAATTAGAGATCATGTGCCCTTTATAATTACCACAATCATTAAACTGGTAAACCAAAATCTTGACAGACCCCAGAAGGTGCCTAAGGAAAGTAGAAGCAAGTCAGACTCCAAGTGGAGCTCTTAAAAATTTAAATGCAGACAGGTAATGAAGGTCTGCTTGACCTTAGAAAACACAGAGAGCTCATAATATTTTACATCCTCAAGAATTTACCACCGAGAAGAAACCACAGGTAACAAATATAATCTTGGAATAACAGAGAGTCGTGCTCTTTTAAAACACCATAGTCTTTCAACTTATAACCCCAAGATCTTGACATAACCATAAAGAGAATGCCTGAGTGGAAACAAGGCAATTCAAGCTCAACAACCTAGGCACACACATATGCCTCTAAAACTTTAGTGCAGAGAGGAAACGATGGTTAATTTAAACAATGAAGAATCCTCAAAACACAGAGAGACCATGTCTATTCCCAACACCCAGAAGGTTGATAACCCTTGAAATACAGTTGACAGTGAGGCTTCATGACATAACAGTCGGCCATTAAAACAAAGATGAGAGGAGTGAGTGTTAAAAATTTGTGTGAAAATAATGACAGAGCACAACCTATATCCATTCGATACATACACAAGCCTCCATTAAACATTCTAGGAAAAAAAAGATTGGACGGTGGAAAGATTTCGATGAAATGATAGTAAAGAACAAGACATACAAACAATAGCTTGGGCTTAGTCAAAAAGAACCACACCATTGTTGACAGTTGCATTGCAACCTGGAGAATGAATCACAACCATCGACCAAGATGAAAAGAGTGACAACAACTGATACCCAGACTAGTGGTAAAACCCCATGCGTAAAACTCAGAACTTGTTGCACTATTGACATTATTTCACAGAGAACTAGAATCAACCCTAAGCTGACCACCATTTTCTTTTAAACCAATAACCAATGCGCAGACTTTACAATCAATAACACTCATTTCTTCCTTTCAAAATGCTAACATTTCACAGTAACCACAGAGAACACCATACACAACATTGAATACCCAATCGAAAACTCAAGAAAGACATAGAACCCATGCAATCCCGATCCACCATTTGATTCATAATACAGAGACTCCATCATGGATGGGAAACAAAGAACCATACCTGTGAAAAATCATTTCAATGATGAGCTAGTTTGAGTTTTCCCCTTCCAAAACCTAAAATCATGGAGCTTAAACAACCAACAGAGAAAAATGAAACTATGTTAGGGTGACAGGATGAAGGGAGGTTTGGAATGATGTGCAATAAATGCACGTCTCTTCCTCACCTGGCCCTATTCAATTTCACGTACGAGCCAGTGCATTAACATAACATCAACCATTAAAATCAAACCATATCCAATGTATAATTTAATGGAATATCCTTTGTATAGATTCGATGCCATATCTATTATATAGTGCACCACCCAAAACATATCATAACTATACACTAACCTTATGTCATAACTTCAACAATAATCATATGTTAACGTTACCATATGTGTTATAACTCTTTAACAAAGCGCATAATATAACAGCTAGGTCCACCATTTCACATTTGTCACAAGGTTTATATGTAATCTTTTCTCCATAGCTCTAGAACTTATACGTAATCTTTCCTTTTGTTTTGATCAAGCTCCCATAAAATCATATTATCTCTTTGCATAAAATCATGTATAAAAAATAAATGTTATAACATAACATAACACATGTAACATAACATAATCCTCATACCCATAGCACTGCCTCGTATTGTAAGTGAAAATCGACAACATTTAGCAACAATGCATCAACCAACCATGTTGTCATATCAAATGAAACCAAGACTGCATCATCACCTGAATAGGAATATGTAGGCAACATCATAACAGCAACAACATATAAGCGTAACACGTCTATCTTTGCGCCTCTAGTATATTGTTATGAGGAAAATCTCTATATGGCTAGGGGTAAACCACAACAAACGGAAATGACTACAGAAATCAACTCTAATCTCAAGTATGTTATATAAACAAATATGCTAACAAGACAAGATAAGAGGCCTACCTCATCCAAACGTTCGATGAAGTCCACCGTTGAGCACTTGACCCAAAGCAATATACCTACAACTAGTCATCAACAACCAAGAAACGCAAGCATATGGTGATAATATATAATGTTAGCCCATTCAATAGCATAATCCATCAACATTCATAATATGCCCATGGAATAATAATTCAAATATTTGTGAGATATTAATTGGACAAAAAAAGAGTATTTTTATTAAGATATAATCAGTAGAAGTGAATGAGTTACAAACTTCTGTGTCAACACGGTTCGGAACCAAGAAACTAAGTTCCTTCCAGCTGGGCCTCCACCACTTCAATCCTCCACTAAAGGAGAGTTAATATAAAAGAGACAATGAAGTTATCAATCAATAAGAGAAGAGCTTGGGGGTTGAACAATGTGTTCAAACTTATAGAACAAAGGGATGCAGACTCAATGTGCAGTGAATAATTTCTCCAGAGTAAATTTGCTCTCAAAGTTTAATTCTTTCTTCTCTTTTCCATAGCTCGAATGTAGCCCATTTATAGACTTCAAGTGGAACTGAAGAGCTGAGTCAAAATGTTTCCAGTATATGGAAGGCCAAGGATCATTGATCTTGTGACGTGACATGGAAACCTGACACCATTTTTTAATTTTGGGTATATTTCCCGATGTATGTGGGTTGTAGTGGTGAAACTTGTGTATACGCATGTTGTAATATAGGCAAGGTGTGTATATGTGGACAAATCGTGTTTTTATCTTTGGGATTTGCAAAAAGGGACTTCAAGTCTGCATAGGGATATGGAAAAAGGCCCTATGTGCAAGATTGCATAGGGTGAGGCAAATCTTTCTATAACAGATGCCCCCTAATGTGTGAGGTCAGAGGAGTATCTGCGATGGCCGAAATACATTATAAGACCCAGGAGTGGAGTAATGGGGACCCAACTGGAAGAACTAGTTGCTCATTACAATTTGTACTGACTTTGCATACATGGTTGTCAATTTGAATTACACTGCAGATCCATGTGAAAATATACCAAACAACTGTCCATGGCATGAATAGGCAAATACAAATGTGGTTACATGCCAAAGGTTTTCATAGTCATGAACAAGGCCCAGTAAAACCAGTCTCAAAATCAATCTAAAGATATCTGTAAACAATGGAGTACAATCTAATCTCCCATGATCACTGAAGTCACTCAGGTACTGGTCCAATGAAAAGGTAGAAACAACTCAAGAAAGTTGTGACTATAAACCAATGTCTTTAAGTCTTCTACACAATCTGCCAAAGGTGCAAGTCTACATTATGTGAATAAAGGAGTTGAGGTCGAACACAATGAGACTTCGTTTGATTACCGGTCATTGAGGTATACCATTAATAAACTTGAGACAAACTATCGATGATGAAAGTAGGTATCAAGGCACCGAGTACATTCTTACAAGTGTGAATAAAGGATTCGGGGTTGAACACTTGAAGAATCCATCGATCAAGAGACATTGATGTATTCTCAATTGTCGATGGCGAGAGAACTTGCCACTAATGAATGCAAGCCTCTAGGTGTTCATAGGACTCTAGGTCTCGTATCCATAATAGATGAGCTAAAGTCGATGGAAGGAGACTCGCTAAAAGGAGAGCATTAAGGCATCTCTCATCATTCAACACGAGGTACAAAGCAGGAGCTTGATGATTTGGAGGAAATCAGACGAAGAACATGTTCACAAACCAACGACCCTGTGTGTCTTTCGTGTGTGCCAGGTGCAAGAAGTACACGAAAAAGACCCTTTGAATAGCAACCAATGAGGAAAATTGTTGACAAATGCGAGAAAACCACCAATAAGTCTAATGGAATCCAAGACACTGCACGAATCCCAATGTGTGAATAGATGTCTTGTCGTCGAACACAAGGGAAACCACCCAGTCAACGACCAATGATGAAATGTCGATTGTTGGGTTCAAGGTTACCTACCAATAAAGAAAGTAGGACTAAGGTGCACAATAGGACTACAACTTCATGTGATTCTGAGACAAACTGAGGGTATGTCCGACATGCAAAGTTAAGAGTTTTGAGGAATGGATGACATAGGTTGATAGACATCCTTTGAACAAGAGCATGAGGCATATGGAAGACTCTGGCAGCATAGACTCAATGATGAAACCATGAGATGTAGGAGGCATCAATCAAATTCTCCATAGAGACTAGAAGAGTAACCAATCAGGGGAGTAAACTCTATGTAACGAGCTCAGTTTCCTAAGGTCATGCTAAACCCAAAATTATGATGACAAGTTGACTCAAAAAATTTGTGTTATGTTCAAAGGCGACACGACTGTTTCCAATATAAGATAATACTCCTTTCCTGCCCCTTTTTTTTTTGTTTTTTCATAGTCAAATGAATGTTATGATATAGAGGAGGGAACAAGTGTCACAAGTAAGAAAAACTAGTTCCAGTAGTGGAACACACCTATGAGCAATGCAAGGAGGTGCATGCGGGAGATGGACACTCGGGGGAATGTTCCCTCTTGGGTATAGGGTGTCAAGTTGCGAAGGATATAAACAAGGCTCTACTTGGTTGAGGACGTAAAACTGCTAAGGCAAATGGTTTATAACGCAAATCAAGAACGGGCGATAGGCTCAATACTCCAAGCAAGGGCATGAGATGCAATCACAACTTAACGCCAAAAAATGTATTTTTTCATAATCTTAGTCTACCTGGTTTGAAAAAGGGATAAACTTGTACCAAATAGACGTCCTTTCAAATCCAATTTACGAGTGTGAAAGAGACAAGTTCACTCGACAATCTTTTCGCTTTTTGAAAATGAGTCAGAAAATAGCTTAAATCAAACTCGTTAAGAGGTTTCTAGGTGACACGTCATGGGGGAGGACAAGGCTCCCATGCTGGACTTCTGTGAAAGGTTAAAATCTTACGAACAACCAACACAACCTTGGGAAAACCCAAAGCTCTCCAAGTCGAGGAGGATAAAGTGTTAGCGGAGGTTACCTTCTCCATGACATATCGAATCTCTCTTACTTGAAAGGACATAGGAGGAGGCATTGGATACCCCACAAGACCATCTCAATCAAAGGGAACTTCTCCAGGACTTGAAGGGAGAGTACTTGGGGAGGGTAAAATTCTCTCTTGTTCAGAAGGTGCAATACTAGAAATGCTAATGACATGGTTGAAGGATGCATCACCCTCCAAAATGAGAGTTGGATTGACTGGAGATTGCACCGGTACGACCACTTCTTCAACTGTTGGTTGAATAGGATGCATGATAACAAGGCCAGGAAACGCATCACCTTAAAAAATGGGAGTGTAGTCAGGCGAGAATTGCATCGGCATGACTGTCGTGTTAATCAAAGGAGAAACAAAGTGTGGGGAAACCACGGATGCCTCAAAACCCTAAGGGCCCCCAGGTGAGAACCACGCTTTCGGTATCCCGACAGTAGAAGGACACAAACAAGTACGGTGATTTCCTTTGCAAGTCCTGCAAATGAATTTGGGCTTACGTCTGACACGTCTAGGCTTCTCAATCGTATGAATTCCCCCAGCATCATTTACAATGGTTGGTGACATGCTCTCAACGTGACTGGCAGAGGCTGGAGGTTCATTTCCCACATGATGTACATAGGTTGGAGATGTGATATCGATATGACTCATGGAAACTAGAGTGGTTCCCCCAGCATAACTAGTAGCGGTTGGTTGTGGGTCTTCAATATGACTTGCAGAGGCCGTCGATCAATATCCAACATGACTAGCAGTGGTTGGTGATGGAGCTCCAATACCACTGATAGTGACTGGACTAGCGAAGGTGGTGAGTTGTGGAATTTGAGACCAAGGTCCCAAGAAAGACTGGTTTTAAGACATTGCAGGTCAGGAAGGGTCATGGTTTACACCATGTCCCTGTCCGAAAAGGTAGTATCCTCTGCCTAATTGATCCATAGAGGTTTTGACAGGATCATCATTGAATTAGATGTCTGTGAAGAGACAAAAGTATGATAAGGATTATTCAAGTGAGGATATATGTTGCCCCCATGTGAAGGGGTTCCGTGAAGAGGGTAGCCCGAACCATAAAATTGATTCCCTCCATATGAAATACCAGAGGATATTGTTATCCACATTTTTGGTTATCAAGATGATGACATGATAATGACATGGTGATAGAAGATCTAACTCTTCTTTAAGATCATTTTCATGAAGAAAGTTACACTTATCAGCTTCTCAAAATTACACTTTTGAAGATAGTACGCAGGCTGCATATATATTGTCCTGCGGAAGTCCTTGATTTCCGCAGGCTGAATTCAGTCTGACTGCGGACTTTCCGCACTGTATTAATGGCCAGGGTGCGGAAATGTTTCTTAAGGGAGAAAACGAATAAGTTCTCGATCCTTCTAG
>JZKD02S2062094.1:124514-141544 GCA_000966675.3 Picea glauca | reverse complement strand
GATGATTCATGTGACCTAGGAGCAGTTAAGAAGAAGGAAACGATCACACCATTGACCTTCCTTGTATGCTGGGATGATAAAAGCTTATAAGTTATATCATGAGACTCATGTGGATATTTCTGCCATTAAAGAAGAACTTACCTTTTATTGTTTTGAAACCCCTGGCTTGAGTTATGCCCCCCCCTTAATTGTTGTTGGGGTGTTGGTTCGATTCTTTGTAAAGAAAGCTAGCCACCTTGTTTTTGAAACCCCCTCTCTTTGACTTGTCTTATTTCTTGTTAACCTTTGACTTGTCATTTAATATTTTAAAAGTTAAAATATTATTTATTTAATTGTTAGGGTTTAAACCTAACCCTAAAGTTAGGACTGATGAGCTAGCCCTAACCTACCTACCAAAACTATAAATTAAAGTGGCCTATTCCTCACTCACTACACTCACACTCTCTCCTAGCCGAGTTTTGGTCTGAGGTTTTTCTGCGGCTCCTTTGTTCAGTTTACTAAGTGGTTGCGGCCCTCTTTGTACAGGTTTCTCAGCTCCTTCTTTCTGTATTTTTGGTCTGCTCCAGCCACCGAGGGTTTATCCTTTTCAGTCTTGCTCTGCTTAGCATGCCGCTGACCTTTCCAGCCAGCCGCAAGGGATGTTCTTCTTGCTGTTCTGATACTTTCTGTTGTGCCACCATTGCTGCCCTATTTATGCTACCTTGCTGCCTTAGTACTGCTGCCTTAATCTTCTACTGGTGCCGTCCTTGAATGCTGCCTTAATCTTCTGCTGGTGCCTTCCTTGAATGCTGCCTCTACTTGTCTACAAGTAGCCCTAGTAAGAGTTTGTTAGGGCTTCTCTGAAACTGTCGGTGTCTCTGTCTTTGCTGTAGCAGTTTCTTTTGTTTCCTGGGCTGAATTTATTAAGGCTGTTAGTGGCCTCTCTTTCAGCCATTAGGCTGGACAGTGGTGTCCTGTTTTAACCCTATTACTTGATGATTGGCATGGCCTCTTGATTCTCAGCCAGCTGGTTAGTTTTCCGATCTATTACCCTAAAAGTTCTTCTTGGCAATTTGTCCTAAGGATCATGATGAGATCTACCTTGAGGGTTTGATCCATGATCCCTTTAAGCTTTTTCTGAGCATACATCAAAGAGGACAACAGCAGCATATCAGGTAATTTTGTTTTTTGTTTGGCTAAGGTAATACTCAGATTTATGTTATTAGATTTTACATCAGAAATTTTTAAATGTGTTGTTGATCCAGAATTACAATAGCGAATGTTTAGAAATTAAATAAAATTACTTCTGTTTCTAGATAGTCTACATTTTGCCCTTAAATTCTAACACAGTTTGCAAGAAGGAACCCTCCATGAGAGTTCAAAGAAGGAAATCAAGTTGCTGCTGTTGAAAATGTGTTTGTTCTAATGTTGTTTTTTTTTCAATGTTGTCTTTTTCTTTTTTAGAAATATGATGTAAATGAAGCAAGTGATGTAGCCTTTGGGCTGTTTGAAGACAGAATGTTTTGCAAAGGCTGCCAACAAGGAGCCTTGGATGGCTGAAAATAAAAAGTCTAAGGACAGAATAAGAGTCAATATGAAGGACAGTTTACTAAACTGTTATTTTTTTTTAACGAAAGGTGATATGATGTATATTTTGATTTTACCTCTGAAATATCAAATATAAACTTTTTTTTCCTAAAAAAATATTAGAACACACTTGAAGAACTCATATATTAGAACCCTCTTTTATTTATATAAACTTTTTTTTCCTAAAAAAATATTAGAACACACTTGAAGAACTCATATATTAGAACCCTCTTTTATTTATATATATATATATATATATGAAAGAACCGATATATTAGAACTCTCTTCTATCTCTCTATCTATATATATATAGTTCTTCCATATATATGTGTGTGTGTTTTGGGGTCAAGTTTCAGTAGATTTCACTCATGTGTATGATGGGATCTCACAGGTTGTTCTGTTAAACCAAACAGTAGATAACCTGGTTTCTATAATTTCAGTAAGTTTCAGTGATGTTTATGAATGGTTCTCACAGGTTATTCTGTTAAACTAAACACCATGAAAGCATATCTCCTAGCCATCCAGGATATCTACTGATATTTAGCTGGACAGAACAATCAGTAGGAACGCATCCTGAATATCAATGAAGAACCTATTCTGAATATCAATGAAATTTATTGCTTAATATAGAACTGTGAGACACGTTATGATTTTTCCTGAAACTTTATAACAAACTGTAAGAACCCATAATAAGAACACATGAAATTTACTGAAACATGATAATAGCATGTGAGTTTAGGTCCCAGTGGCTTTTAGGAAACAGGGAACAAGCCGGATGCAGAGGTTTATCGACCCATGCCTGTTAACTGCGGTAAAATCTAAACCCTGGATGCACTAGCAGGAAGGGATCGATAAAACCCTGCTTCCAGCCTCACTGCAGAGCTATTAACTAGGAAACTTTTAATTAAAAAGAATTTTTAAGAGTTGGGATGGTTAGGCTACTACACCTGCGAGCAACAGAGAAACCCACAATTCATTTGCCCTTCTTTAGCCCCCTCTGCTGTGTTATTTCCACGTTTTCTCTGTTTACCTTGATATTTACGCATTCAAGGTGGTGAACGGCCGTCTTATAACGTAAAAATACTGGTTTTTACGTCAAGCGACGGGACGTGAATATACACATACTTAGGTGAATATGGGTATAAACGGTGAATCCAAGATTCTATGAATAAGTTTGTTGTCCTTAGTAGTCCGCTTGGGCAAAGAATATGTATAGATTTTATCAATTTTGCCATGTCTCGTGCTAATCAAGTCAATTCATTTTATTTTTCTTTGGAGTTAATGGTGGGTTTTGGCGGACTTCTAACTCAAGTGTGTTAGGTAGATCTAGTAACATGGGTAATGGGTAATGTTGATAAGTAATATGCATAAGTTGATGTCATCTCACTACATACATAAATTGAATTTTAATTATATTTAATGTGGGTAATGTTTAATGATATCAAAAATATTTTCTGGATAACACTGTGTACAAGTTTTTGAAACTTCTAACGTTTAGAGTAGATACTCCATTTATCATGAAAAACATTGAAGCTAATAAGTTTTTTTTCCAACATAAAATTGCTCTTATATTATATAAAACTTTTTAGGTAGAAAGTAACAAAATATAACAATAATCATAGCAAGCACACTCCTCGTTCCTCCAAACTAAAGGTATAAAAAAAACTAAATACTACCAGCACATAGGTTGATTCAAGACAAGGAGATAAGAGTACTAAGTACACGGATCTGACCCCATAGGTCCAAAAAGCATGCCCATATAAAAACCAAATAGTACTATCTCTTAAGAGTAGTCAAAGAGTAAGCTCATCAAAAAAACATGCCGACAAATACATTAATAGAGATTTAAGAACAGGGTAGGGCCCCCATTCCCCTCTTCCCACTGGTTGTAAACAATCTTTCCTTATTGCATCTGGAGTGCCTTCTTGGATAAAACGTTTGCCTCCTTATTGATATCTCTGTAAATGTGAGTGAACCTGATTGTCCTGAAAGCTGTACTTAGGTCTTTGATTCTGCCCTTCGAGCACTCCAAAGAAATTACCTGCAACTTTCCTTTTTGGTTCAACCAGTCTATGATGATTTTGGAATCTCCAAAAACTTGTAGATCTAGGATATGCAGTCATGAAGCCAGTGTTAAAGTTGTCCACGCTCCCAAAATTTTGGTCGTAGTATTAGTGTATAGTCCACAATTGAATGTCCACTTATAGATTGTATGGTCATTGATCCTAATGACCCCTCCTGCTCCACTTAGTTGGTCGTTTGATTGTGTTGCTTCGTCAAACCATCCCGTTGTAAAATCCTTTTGAGTCATTGTAAAAGTGGATTTGGTAACTTGTGCTCTCTATATATCCTTGTGTCTGCCAAATCCTCCAAGTGTCTTGCATACAACTGAGTGGATAGAGGGTCTACCATTCTCAAATAAAACTTCGTTGTGTTCCAGCCACACATGCCAACTAATGAGAGAGGGCAGAGTAGGGTGCGAAGAACATTGTCTTAGCCAACTTTTGAAGCAAGAGTTCAGAGAGGAGCCCGTCCACAAATTCTTTAAACTAAGGGATTTTTTAATCTTGAACCGCACTTGTTGTGTAAAACAACAATTGACCAATAGGTGCATAATTGTTTCAAGCTTCTATAAGCATAATGAGCAAATACTAGGACCAAACCATCCTCTACTTTGTAAATTATCCCACGTAAGAATTTTGTTTTCCATAAATAACTAGGTGAAAAAAATTATTTTAGCTGCAAGGTCCAAAGTCCACAATTTATTCTGCCATCCACATTTGGGGTGCAAGGTCCCAAGTCCACAATTTATTCCGCCATCCAGCTAATAAGTTAAAAAAGAGTATGTTGTGGTTTGTATTTAAAGTGGAGAAAAGGTGAGTGAACATTGAGGAAGGAAAGTGAAATAATGAGATGAAAGAATAAAATTTATAAAATAGTCCTTAAAGGAAATTTATAAATTATTCAAATTTAATTTAACCAAAGAGATAAAAGGAGATTAATAAATAATAAAAAAATGAAATTTTAGAGAGGAGATTAAGAGTTAAAATAATAAACAAATTAAGGAGAAAAGTCAAAGTTTTAAATAAGGAGATAAAAACATTGATAATATAAGAAAATTAATATGAATGACATAATGACAAGACTAGGCAAAATGGAAAGTCAAAGATGAAAGGGGACATTATAGAAAGACTAAGGGATATAAAGAAATGAAACACTTAAATCAAGAAGAAAAATTCAATTTAGGAGGAAATTTTGGGGAAAGGATACAAACAATCATGTTATTGACATCTACATAGAGGAAGCTTGATGATCAAGGTGATGAATGGTGGGCTTCCAAGATTGGCTAAGTTTGTAGTCATCTTCAGGATTAAAATTATTATGGTGTTTTTCAATTTCAAGAGCTTCCCAAATGAAGCGAGAAAAGTAATGAGGGGTTGAGACTAAAATTTTTGTTTGGTCGAAACAAATTAGGTGTTTGGAATTAAAGGAGTGTTCAACGATAGCTGATTTGGAGATTAGGTTGTGGGTAGTATCAACTATATGCTCTTTCATGTGGACTTTGAAGGATCTGTAGAAACCTGCATACTCAAATGTTTAATGGGTCATGTTATGAGATTATCTATATTAAATTTTAATTACAGTTAAAAAACACATCTACAATCTAATATTAGATTGATTATCTAATGCAAGTAATGTTAATGTTAATATTAATAGATCACGCATTGAATTTAAAAACTGTCATAATAAATATTATAAAAATAAATAAAACAAGAATCTATGTAACATGTATATTGGTATATCATCATATTTTATCTAGGGAAGAAATGCAGATGTAACAAGCAACCCACATATTAAATTTTAATTGCACTCAAAAGTGTGTCTATAATTCAGTGTTCTGTTGATTTTGTCATGTGGTTAATACTCATGTTATCGGATTACCCATGTTAAATTTTAATTGCACCAAAATGTGCACCTACAACTTAGTATTAGGTCGGTCCTGTAACGCGGTACCAACAATACAGGTATTGTTGATGACAACGGATTGTCCATAATTATGCGAGCCAAAGAAGAAACTCCAAGCATATTTGGGCACTCAATTCTGATTCAGTGAATCCTTCACTGGTTAAGATAAACTTCTTGAGACGACGTTTCTGCACTTTAAATCGGCCTATAAGGATACAGGTCTTTCAAATTTCACTGATCAAGCATCTATCTCCGGTCTTTATCCCAAAGTCATCACCAATTGTGAGGCAGAAATGTTTTACTCCCCCTGCTCTAAAGAAGAAATCTGGAAAGTGCTTAAATCTTTCAAAAAAGACAAAAGTCCTGGCCCGGATGGCTGGACTGCTGAATTTTACCTCTTCTTTTTTTACTTGATCAGTGATGATCTCTTGGAACTTGTTGAAGACTCCAAGCCCAGAGGTACTATCCTTCGTTCTCTAAATTCTACTTTTCTGACTTTGATCTCGAAATCAAATCTTCCCAATTCTTTCAGTGATTTCCGCCCTATAGCCCTCTGTAATCTCTGCTATAAGATTATCACTAAAATCCTCGATGCTATCAAATCCTCGATGCTATCAGATCGGTCCAGGAGGTTTTACACAGCATAAAGCATAAAAGAATGCAAGCACTAGTTTTAAAACTGGATTTAAAAAACGCTTTTGACTATGTCAATTTGGATTACCTCAGATTGATTCTTTTACAATCTGGTTTTGGTTATCTTTTCACAAACTGGATCATGGGTTGCATTTCCAGTGCATCTATGGCGGTTTTGATCAATGGTGAAGCAACCTCCTTCTTCCGTATTGAAAAGGGCCTGAGATAGGGCCGCCCTCTTTCCCCGCTCCTTTTCATCCTGACACTAGAAGGTTTGAGTATTCTTCTCAAAAAGCATCTCCAAGATGGCCTTATCACAGGCATTAAGGTTTCAAGATTGACTCAGGTGTTGCACCTCTTCTTTGTGGACGACATCATCATAGCTTCTATTGCTGACATAAATGAATGGCTAGAAATCAAAAGGACTCTCAATTTATTTTGTGGTGCTTCGGGTCTCCTGATAAATGAAGCAAAGTATATGTTTCACTACACAGGCCTCTCTTTGGCGGATCTGGCCCCCTACAAATCCCTTTTTCCTTTTGCTTATAATGATCTCTTTTTTGGTTTCCGCTACCTAGGCTATTTCCTCAAGCCTGACTGCTACAAAGTTGTTGATTGGGACTGGTTACTTGTCAAATTTGAAAGACGCATTGCACATTGGTGCAATCGTTGGCTCACATTGGGTGGGCGTTTTATCCTTGTAAAGTCGGTGCTTGAAGGTATGGCGGTTTTCTGGTTCGCTTTAGCAAAAATCCCATCATCCATATTGTACAGAAACAGGAGACTAATGTTCTCTTTTCTCTGGTCTGGATCTGCATATCTTTCCTCGTTCCATCCCTATTGATGGGAGCTTATAGCTAAACCAAAGTCTGCAGGTGGGTGGGGTCTACGCAACTTATTAATTTTCCAGCAAGCTTTGGCCACCAAATTGCTTTGGCGTGCCATAACTTAGCGGGGGATTTGGCAGCGCATTATCTTTGGCAAATATATTTTCCTGCTATCCATTGCTCGCTGGCTCCATCAGCCTTTTATTTTCTCTACCTCTACCTCACCGATTTGGCGCTCACTCACTTCTCATTTAAAATTCATCCTACACTAGATCTGCTAGAAGCCAGGCTCTGGTCTTGAGATTCTTATTGGCAAAGATTCTCTTCTGGGACTTGGTGTGAAAGCTTATCTCTCGTCGGATCTACTGAATCAGCTTTCTTTGTCAAATCTACACTTCCTCTATCAAGTGATTTCTCCCTCTGTCGATCTGCACCATTGTACAAAGTGGTTATCTAGCACAGATTTAGGTCTTTCGGGTGCCCTTGCTCTATAATGGACCCGATACTGCACAACGGTCACGGAAGCAAGGATCCGACTACACTCGGAGGATGACGTCTACCTTTGGACTGGTGGAGATTGCTTGGGTCTTTTAACTGTCTGGAATGTCTATAATGCTATTTCTTCTACCAATTGGGATCACTCTTGTTTAGGCTGGCGCAGAAATTTGTGGCACTGATCCATTGCTCTAAAGAAAAAGCTCTTTTTCTGGCTTGCCTTTAATAACAAAATTGCTACTTGGGATCTACTTCAGCGTCGGGGATGGACTGGACCAAATATGTGCATTCTTTTCCGAATAGACTCGGAATCGATTCTACATATCTTCCGTGATTGTTCTATTACAAAGCAGATTTGGTTTTTTATTCTATATTCTCTAAACCTATCTTCTCGGTGGATGGGAACTTCATTACAAGAATGCATGGAAAACTGGTCCCTTCTAGCAACTTTTTATCCTCATCTTCCACTCATCGTGTGCTGGTTTGTCTGGACCTCCAGAAACAAGGCAATTTTTGAAAGCTCCCATGTTTCTATCAAATCGATTTGCTTCCATATCCTGGGGGATTTGACTCCTTTCAGCCTTAAAAAGGATATTGTCCCTAGATTGATCCATCCTCTTTCTTTGTTGCAAGGGAATACTACTTGGTTCGATGGGGCTTCTCAATCTTCGGGCTTACATTGCAGAGCAGGTGGTAATTTTCTTCTTTGTGATGGATCTCGGATCAATTGGACCTTAAACTGCGGCTCCAGAACCAACACAAAAGCTGGGCTTCTTGGAGCTTGGGACACTCTTTTTTTAGCTTCTCATCTTAACATCTTGAACCTTCATGTGAAAGGAGATTCAAAAAATGTTATTGACTGGTTAACTGGAATCCAAGTCACGGCATTGGAATGATGAAAAGATAGAATTCTTGATCTTATTCAGACTTTCTCCCATACCAGCTTCGTTCATCTTTACAGGGAGCAAAACCAAAAGGTTGATTCTCTTTCCAAAAAAGCTCTTCAAGATCCTCCGGGTACCTTATACTATCAAATCTAGGAAGGTGGTATGGAGATGACTAATCACTACTTTACCATTTACTAAACTTGTTGTTTTGTTATTATCTTTTCTGGACTGATCCTTTTTCCTCTACTCTCTGATCAATGGTGGTTGGTATTGATCGTTTTTTTGTATTTCTACACAGTCGATTTTATCTTTGTTGGTTAATCCCTTTCAGACTGCTTTATTTTGATCTGCGCAGAATTGGCTGGATCACTTCTTGTTCATAGGATGACAGTCAATTTTCTTACCTGTTGGTATTTGTCTTTTGTGAAGGGCACAAACAATGACTGGATGAATGATTGTATTTTCTTGGTTAATTCCAAACTAATACAAGGAGAAATTTTCATTTTGAAAAAAAACTGGATTGCCTGTGTTAAATTTTTAAAAAAATGCCATATTAAATTTACTAAATAAAACAAGAACCTATGCAATAGGTCTATTGGTATATCATCTTATTTTGTCCAAGGAATAAATGCAATGGTAGCAAGCAACCAACAAGCTTGACATGTTTGTTGGGAATTGAGAGATATAATCATGTTAACCAATTATATATATATATAAACAAAAAAATTAGAAAAAATGTTAGACAAGACCTTTATTATCTCCTTTTTGCCTTATAAATCCAAAGTTGGCATGGATTTATGTTGGTATAGTTTTACTATGGTTCAAGTCTTACAAAGCGATATAATAATGTTTGTGTTTTGTATTTGTGGATGCACACCAACACATTCAACAACAATTCAGGTTAGATGTGAATCCTAGGCGATTTTCATTGAATAAGTAACTCACCCACTATGTTAATTAGGGATATGAGTGAATCCTTATTGAATTTAATGGAATAGATTCTGTAACACTAAATTTAGATACATTAACCTTGTCATGATAAGAGAAAACCAATGAATTTTTTTTATTTTTTTTGAGAGATTGGATAACTCTCTAGATTAGACTATAATAATTTTTTTTTTTTAAATTACTACTTCTTGAATAAGAGAAAATAGTCATGGTTATCATTTATTTTAATTATTGAATTAATATAGTAATGAGGATGATGGTGTATTTTAATGCCATTTGACTAATTTGATCTATAGGACCTAGATGAGAGAGGGTGAACAAAGGAAACTAAGAAATGAAAATCCTAAAATTACTTGTTGCGACAATGATTTCTATGTGAGTTTAAGTTCACAATAAAATCTCCAAACTTAGTTTAATTGTTTTGGTTTAGGATTTCATGACCCAAATTGTGATTACATATATCAATATAAGCACATTTAATGTCATTGTATGAAGGGCACCTTAGAAGGAAATGAGTGTCATCTTCAATCTCTTCTGAATTGCATAAATTACAACCTCTTTCCCAATGATTTTTTGGAAAAACCAATTGGTTTCATTATGTAGCTTATGTGAGTTAATTCTTAGTTTACCAATCCTCTTTTTTTCCTAAAGCTTGCAAACTTACTAGGCTATGAAGGATCATCAAGTTTGGGATGGAAAATATTTTGTAATAACATAGTTTTCTTTTATTTTTCATATTTTCATTAATCTTTATGAATTTAGACACTTGAGTTTAAAATTTAAAATTTATGTTTTCATTATCAAAAAAAGTTGCATTGTTTGGGATGTCTCAATGTTGTAACCATTTATCAAAGTTTTTTTCTAAATTCTTTTTAAATAAAGATGGGTTGATACTGTTTATAGAACAATAGTAGGAAACATAACATTTAAAAGTTGTTGTCAATTGGATTTAACTCGGGTGGTTGGGAGGAATGATTATTATCCTCCCCACCCAGGTTCAATTCTCACAAGTGACATGTTGAGCTCTTAACGTGTACATTATTGTAATGGATTTGAGTCATGTTGTTGACCGGCCTTATGCCCTGAAGATTCTAGGGTTTACCTTGAGTACCATCCTTGAAATGAGGGGAAGTACTTGGAGGTTTTCCTTGAGCTTTATAACCTAAAAAAAAAAAACTTGATATAATTGAAAATAGTGTCTTTAGTTTTGAAATTAGAAGCAATGAATTGTTTTTGAAATGTATAATGACATCTAAATCTTCATTGCATATTATTTATAAAAACAAAAATAATTAAATTTCATATTTTTAAATCTTTTGATTCCAATATTAATATTAGTTAAAAAAATAGAATTTGAATGTCAACATTATGACAATTATAGTTCATTGAATGGCCACCTTATTAAATGGCATCATAGACATTTAGGGGACACAATAGGTCACATTACTCCTAAAGACTCTTATTTATCTTTCACTATAACGATACCAAAAAACAAAGAGAGTAAGGAAGCGCTTTATTATTCATGGCCATTGCAAAATGATAAGGATAACAATGTTATAATGGTTTTAGTGATAAGCGATATGGAAAATTGTCGTTTTTATTTTCATTTTTAAGTTTCCATTTTTATCTAAATATATATAATGGAAATCCCAGTGGGTTAGCTGAAGTGGATGAGTGTTGTGGTTCTTAAGTGAGAAGTTTTGGGGTCAAATCCTTGGCTAGCCATTATTGTCATTATTACGTTTGTTGGACCTCACTTGATGTCCCCACCAGGTTAGGCCCGTAATCAAGGCCGATGGTTTATCTCACTCATGCGAGGGTTTCCTAAGCTTTCATTCCCCAATAATATATATGTATATATATAACAACTTTTTATTTTATTTTTAATTTAATACTATTTTATAAATGGATATATAAATTAAAAATAATAATAATAAATAAATAAAATAAAATAAAATCCCATATCCCATAATGAAAGCAATGTTATAATGATTTTAACGATAAGAGGTATTAGAAACTATTGTTTCTATTTCCATTTTCAATTTACTACTCTTCTATAAATGGACATAAACGAAAAAACTTTTTATTTCCATTTTCTATTTGTCACTTTTCTATGAATAAACATATAGAAAACAAAGATCACATATCCCATAATGAAATCAATATTATAATGGTTTAATTGTTAAGAAGTATAGAACACTGTGGTTTTTATTTTCACTTTTAATTTGTTGCTCTTTTATAAATAGTGATAGAGGAAACAACTTTTTATTTCCACTCTCAGTTTGTTACTCGTCTATAAGTTGGACATATAGGAAACAAAGTTTTGCATCTCTCGTAATGAAACCAATGTTATAATGATTTTAGTGATAAGGGATATGGAAAACTGTTGTTTTTATTTCCATTTTCAATTTGCCACTCTTTTATAAATGGACATAGAGGAAGTGTAAGTTTTAAACCTGTAAAGTAAAGCAATGCATATAAATTCTTAAGCTAAGCAAAATTTAATCAATGGCTCATACACATAGTACACAAAGATTTATACCGGAAACCCTCAACCAGGGAAAACCTCTCTTATATTCAATGTATCGAATTTCATCATTCACCATACAATATATACAATGTTTTTAGGTATTTCGTAGATACCAAAACCCTAATCCCTTATTCCGGGATTAATTTAGAAAACCACTAAAAATAGCAAAAACCGCCCAAAAACAAATTTCAGGGCGTTGCCCCGAACGCTGCGCGTAACCAAAAGGGCCATACCTGGCCCCCCCATGGGACCCCCCTAGGAAGCACCCGACTCACACGACACAGAGAGCACTACTAGAGGGATCGTCAGACACAGTTGTCGAATCTGGCACACCCACACACACACATGCAAAGAATATAACATATACCCAACAAGAAACAACTTTTTATTTCAACTTTTAGTCAATCACTCTTATAGGAAGCAAAGATCTCATATTCCATAATCGAAAAAAATATTATAATGGTTAGGATATGGAAAACTCTCATTTTTATTTCCACTTTCGTTTTGCCACTCTTATATAAATTGACGTAGAAAAAACAACTTTTTATTTTCACTTTCATTTTGCCACTCTTTTATAAAATGGACATATAAGAAACAAAAATGGCATATTCCATAATAAAAGCAATGTTATAATAGTTTTTGGATAAAGAGTATGGAAAACTATCATTTTATTTCCTCTTTTAGTTTACCACTTTTTTATAAATTGACATAGAGGAAACAACTTTTTATTTCCACTTTCGGATTGACACTCTTTCCTAAATGGACATATAGGAAACAAAGATCACATATCTCGTAATAAAAACAATATTATCCATAAAGAAGCGTTGCATTATTTGTGGTTAGGGAAAAATTAGCATATCCCATAATGAAAGCGATGTTACAATGGTTTTATCGATAAGGGGTATGGAAAATTGTTATTTTTATTTCCACTTTCAATTTGTCACTCTTATATAAATAGACATAGAGGAAACATCTTTTTATTTTCACTTTTAATTCGTCACTCTTTTATAAATAGACATCTAAGAATCAAATATTGCATACCTCATAATAAGAGTAATGTTATAATGACTTTAGTGATAAGGGGTATGGAAAACTATTGTTTTATTTCCACTTTCTATAAATGGACATAGAGAACACAACGTTTTATCTCCATTTTCATTTTGCCACTCTTCTATAAATGGACATATAGGAAAAAAAATATCACATGTCTCATAATGAAAGCAATTTTACAATGGTTTTAGTGATAAAGGATATGGAAGCTACCATTTTCATTTTCATTTTTAATTTGTTACCTTTCTAGAGGAAATAACTTGTTATCTCCAATTTCAATTTGTCACTCTTCTATAAAATGAATATATAAGAAATAAAGATCACATCTCCAATAATGAATGCAATGTTTTAATGGTTTTAGTGATAAGGCATATAGAAAGAGTGGCTAATTTAAAGTGGAAATAAAAATTGTTGTTTTTATTTCCACTTTAAATTAGCCACTCTTCTATTAAAAGACATAGAGGAAACAACTTTTTATTTTCACTTTCAATTTGGCACTCTTCTATAAATGGAAATATAGAAAACAAAGATCTCAAATCCTATAATGAAAGCAATATTGTAACAGTCTTAGTGAAAAAGAGTATGGAAAATTGTCATTTTTATTTCCACTTTCAATTTGCCGAGGAAACATTTTTTTATTTCCACTTTCACTTGACCACTCTTCACTAAATGGACATATATAAAACTAGGTTTGAATATCCCATAATCAAAGCAATATTATAATGCTTTTAGTGATAAGGATTATGTAAAACCATTGTTTTTATTCTCACTTTCAATTAGTCACTCTTTTATCAATGTATATAGAGGAAATAACTTTTTATTTCCAAATTTCAGTTTGTCACTCTTCTATAAATGGACATATAAGAAACACAAATCACATATTTGAAAATGAAATAAATGTTATAGGGGTTTTGGTTATAAGGAGTATGGAAAATTGTCGTTTTTTTATTTGTAGTGTCAATTTGTCATGCTCTAATAAATGAACATAGAGGAAATTATTTTTTATTTCCACTTTCAGTTTGCCACTCTTTTATAAATGGACATATAGGAAACATGGATCACATATCCATAATTAAAGCAATGTTGTAATGGTTGTAGCGATAAGGGGTGTAAAAAACTGTGATTTTTATTTCTACTTTCAATTTACGACTCTTCTATAAATGGGTATAGAAAAAACAATTTTTCATTTCCATTTTCAGTTTGTTGCTCTTCAATAAATGGATATATAGAAAATAAAGTTCGCATATCCCATAATGAAAACTTTGTTATATTGGTTTTAGTGATAGAGTGGATGGAAAATTGTTGTTTTTATTTCCACTTTCAATTTGTTAATCTTCTATAAATAAATATAAAGGAAACAACTTTTAGTTTGTCACTCTTTCATAAATGGACATAGAGGAAACCACCTTTTATTTCCACTTTTAGTTTGTCACTCTCCTATAAATGGATAGGAAATAAATTAGATCACATATCCCAAAATGAAAGTGATGTTATAATGGTTTTATTAATAAGATTATGAAAAACTAATGTTTTTATTTTTAATTTCAATTTGTCACTCTTTTATAAATGGACATAGAGAAAACAACTTTTTATTTACACTTTCAATTTGCTACTTTTTAATAAATAAACATATAAGAAATCAAAATTGCACATTCCATAATGAAAACAATGATATAATGATTTTAATGATTAAAAATACGAACAACTTTCATTTCCATTATAGAATGTACATAAAGAAACAACTTTTTATTTCCACTTTTAATTTGCTAGTGTCCTATAAATGGACATATAGGAAACAAACCATTTAAAACAAGTAATGTAAATTCCGATCAGTTACTTTGGATCGGTGGAGATTCGTCTGGTTCTCTCATTGTACAAAACTGCTACAAAGCCATCCTGTCAATTCAGCAATTACCATTGAGGAACGATTGGAAGGCTAGTTTCTGGAAATGGAGAATTCAGTTAAAAATTCTCCTATTTTTTTGGCTGGCCACCGAGTTTAAAATTCTAACATGGGACACATTACAAAGGAAGGGGTGGATGGGTCTTGGAATGTGCCCACTGTGCAAAGAAACCACCGATGATAATGCACATTTATTCATAAACTATTCCTTCACACAGTTATCCTAGGCAAAGATTCTTTCAATTCTAAAATTGAACTTTTCATGGAGCGGTCACAGTTTAAATGATTGTATGGAGTCTTGGACACGCATCAAAGCTGCTCCAAAAAAAAACCCTGTATTGTTGTGTTGGTACCTGTGGCTAGAACGAAACAAATCCCTATTCGAAGGGAAGCCACTGACAATCATTTCGGTTGTCCATCAGACTCTATGTCTGCTCACTAAATTTCCATCAGCTGTAAACTTTCAACCTTCTAGGCAGTCTCCGATTTTTCGATTAACTGGATACACCATGGCATTCTTTGATGGGGCTTCCTCAGCAGGCGGATCACTCTGTGGGGCAGGGGGATCATTGAAACGAACATTTGGATCGGATATCAGATGATTTTTTAATTGTGGAACAGGTTCGAATACAAAAGCCGAATTAGTTGGAGCATGGGCTACTTTCACCTTGGCTAAATTACTGAATATTAGCCATATCCAGATTTTTGGAGACTCCAAAGTAGTCATTGAATGGTTGAATAAAAAATACAATCTCCAGGCAATCAATATAGAAGGTTGGAAGTGACGTACTCGTGAGTTGGCATCATCATTTCAAAGAATCAGCTATCAACATATCTACAGGGAATCAAATGAGGAAGCAGACAAATTATCCAAACGAGATCTCTCGGCACCAAAGGGAAGATTAAACTACTTCGGCTAGGATGGAGGAGTGGAGAGCTCTCATCAGTTCATTAAAATTTTCTAACAGACCTTATCCTCCGCTCCATGGCAGGACTGCTTCATTGGATCAACTTTGACTCGAAATTTCTAAAATTTTTAATTCTCTCATTTTGTTAAGCTTCTTCATGCTATGTAAGTTTTGAAGTAGAAACTCTTGAGTGTAATGTATTCCCTACTTTCCAGAAAGAAGACTTTCTTGGATCACTGGCAAGCCGTTGTAAACAAAAAATTATTCAATATAATTTCGTGTGAATTTTCTTATGGAAAAAAAGTAATGTAAATTTGATTATGTAGAAGAGAAGTCAATTTCTAAAGAGCTTTAATAGGGAATGCATTTTCTATCGTATTTATGGTTGCAATCATGCCTACCATCGTATCTTAGTGTTTAAGTGTTTCTATTCATAACCTTTCCATGGTCTTACTTCTCCATTTGAAACATAACCATGAGGTATTTGTAATATTTCAAATTTAGATATTAATAGTAGTTAAAGGAAATCAAATTTGAATCTCACCATTATGACAAGTGTAGCTCATTGAATGAGCACCTTATTAAATGGAAACATAAATGTTGAGGTGACACAATAGGTCATATTCCTCATAACAACTCTCTTATTTATTTTTCACTCTAATGGTACCAAAAACAAAGAGAGTCATGAAGTATTTTATTATTTATGGCTACTGCAAAATGATAGGCATAGCAATGTTATAATAGGTTTAGTGATAAGGGATATGGAAAATTGTCCTCGAGGTGTAGGACAGTCGGTGATGGAGTGTGTTGTTAAGGCACTTCCTGATGTTAAGTCACCGGTTCGAAACCTGCGGGGACAAAAAAATCCAGCCATGTTAAGGGTTGGTGTGGCTCAGGCCGGGTGCGATCCCTGGGTGATTTTGACGGCTTGGATGCCCCTGAGTCGCGGTTTCTGAGCCACAGGCTAGTCCCGCAGGTCACAGACAAACTAGCAAAAAAAAGGAATATGATTTTTTTTTTTTAATTTATCACTTTTTTATAAATATATATAATGGGAAAAAAAATTGTTTTCATTTTTAATTTTTTATTATTTTATAAATTGATATATAGGGAAAAAAAGTTTCCATATCCTAAAATGAAAACAATGTTATAATGGTTTTCAAGATAAGAGGTATGGAAAACTATTGTTTTTATTTCCACTTTCAATTTACTACTCTTTTATAAATGGAAGCAATATTATGATGGTTTTACTAATAAGTGGTATAGAAAATTGTTGTTTTTATTTTCTCTTTCAATTTGTCACTCTTCTATAAATAG
>JZKD02S2062094.1:104794-115145 GCA_000966675.3 Picea glauca | reverse complement strand
AATACATCAGACGCTATTTTGAACCTGAGGCCGAGCAGTGCAAGGGTAAAGTGGCTATCAGAGGGGTTTGTGATTTGACACTCAAAACCATTCTTTAACCATTGCACAGATGGCAGGGAGTGCTTCTCCACACATGGCTCTGCAGAGATACTTCCAGTATGTCGTGGAATGCACGGAACCTCGTGTGTTCAACTAGTGTGATGGACTCCTCCGCAATATGAAGAGTCAGTTGACCAAGAGCAAGAACGGGGAGTTGAAGCAGTTTGGGTATGGATCCATTTTGGTATCTTTCTTCCTGGAAAGAGTCCCTCACCTACGCTTATAGGTAGATTGGAATATACCAGTGCCACGAGATCCGCGGATGAAGCGGTGGTGTGATCTCATGTCCCGGCATGTAGTGGGGCCCATTATTAAATATAATGATACATTTTTTGATTGGCTCGAGCCCCAGATCTTGATGATCGATGACTATGCATATGTCGGGTTGGATTTTTTCCATGATTCTGATGTGGTGCTACCTGAGGGTTCTCAATGGGGGGATCTAAGTAACAAAAACATTTTTCTTTTATGGTTTTTTTATAAAAAAATTCAAAATATTAAATATTTTTTATATGTTTTCAATCCAATGACTAATCAAAATATCTTGACCACGCAAATGTAGGGCCATTCCAGACCTCGGGTACATCCCCTATCCAGAGGCGAGGGGAAGCAGCGGTAGTAGCAGGATGGGATGCAGATGATTATGAAGCAATCAAGCAAAATCTGGAGGGTTTGACTGCAGGCATTCCAGACATGTCGATCGACGAGGTCCCAAGGCGTTTCCAGCGCCATACCATAGGCGTGTCTGGTCCACTGAGACGATTGCTTCGTAGGGTAGCACGAGCAGTAGTGTGTTACCATGAGCAATATCCATGATGCCATTTCGTAGAAGCTATGAGCTTCATATTTTGATATTTTTGTCTTCGGACGAAAGACAATCTTTTTGTAAAAAACTTTTATCGTTATATATATATATACATGAGGCTTCTACAGGCTTATTTTGATTTGTATAATACATGTGATGTGTGATTGGATTTATAAATGTATAAGATGTTTGTCTAACACATAATTAGCTAATGAATCAGTTAATGTATTTAGACATTTAGGAATGTGTTGATACTTGATATAATCAAAATAACCTTCCAAGAGGTGAATTCGTGAATATACCCGTAATAAAGTAGGACTTCGGATAGCATAGACATTACTTAACTGTAGTACTACTAGATGTGAATCAAGTCATATAACCAGGCGACGAATCCCAAGTGATATATCATCGGTCAACAATTCAATGACTGCGCTATACTTTGCTATATTATTGGTTGCATGACCGAGGCAAACATCGTGTAGACTGATAAGTTCGTTCGTGGGTGCATAGATTTCCCACGCAGCAGAAGCTAGGTTCTAAGTGCTACGACCAGTGCCATCGGCGAAGCCAAAGTGGGGTAGTGAAGACTTCAACATCTGGAAACCAAGCACAACGCAAGGTAAGCGATCGAGGGTAGAAACCAAATAACAAAAAACACGCAAAAGTAGCACACAACAATATGATACAGTAAAATACAAGCACTCATGCAAAGATAGTCTAAGCATAGTCTTCTTCAAGTAAAGCTCATTTATGGGTTCACTCAAAGGAATACCATCATAATCTACTAACTCGTAGGCCCCCTTCTCCAACACTCATTTGACGATATAAGGGCCTCGCCACATAGCTTCGAATTTTCCAGCTCCTAGCAACTCACAGTCTTGTTCATAGAGGAGAACTAGATCACCCTCAAAGAAAATGTGTGGCTTGACATGCTTGTCGTATTGGGCTTTGACACGTTTCTTCTAGGTTTCAATAACTAGGGTGGCATCACAATGGGCTTCGTCCAATTGCATAAGATACAACAGACGTTCTTCTTTAGTAGAGGTGTTTGGGAGAAGTTTAACGACTAGTTTTAACGATGGAATCTCACATTCAATCGGTAGGATAACTTCTATACCATACACTAATTAGAAGGGTGTAAACCCCGCGGTAGACTTCATGGATGTCTGATAGGCCCATAATGATGAAAAGAACATCGTGTGCCAACTTGTTTTGTGAATTCCTATAATCCGTCGAAGCATGGTGATAAGAACCTTGTTGATTGCTTCAACTTGGCCATTGGCCTATGGATAGTAGGGAGTTGAGTTTTCATGTCGAAGACCCAAATTTTCTGTAAGCTCAGACATCATGAAGTTTTGAAAGTGGCTACCGTGATAAGTGACGATAGACTGTGGGATTCCAAATCGTGTGATGATGTGATTGAATATGAATAGGGCTGTATTTTTTCTCGTATTGTCGAATGTAGGCATTGCCTCGGCCCATTTCATGAAATAATCCACGGCTACGATAATGTATCCATGCCCCCAAGTCGAGTGAGGGTTATAGGTCATGAAATCGATACCCCATTTAGCGAAAGGTCCAACAGAAACTACAGGGTGTAAGGGAGCGGGATGAGATCTTATCTTATGATTGTATGTTTGCCAAGCATGGCATTTTTGGACGAAAGTTATACAATCTTTAAATAAAGAAGGCCAGAAGTACCCTGCTCACAAGATCTTTTGGGAAGTGGCATACCCGGACATATGACCGCCACATGCTCCAGAGTGGCAATCATTCAAAGCTTTCTCGGCCTCATCAAAGGTGAGACAACATCAGAATATAGAGTCAACACCACGACGATAAAGAGTGTCACCCAGAATGATGTATTGATGGGCTTGATAGCGGATGTGACGATGGTCTGTACTAGAGAGGTCTGACCAGAAAGTTTGAGTTTGGAGATAAATGATAATATATCCATACCAAGCATCATCATAACTGATTAGAAAAAGGGATTCGTCATGTAGGGAATCCTCTACCACATTTTCTGTCTCAACGGAGGGAAGGTCACATATTAGTTTAGAAAACACCAAGGATTTTTTGGACTTAGCGCGTTCAAATTCTAAGTCAAACTCCTGGAGAATCACTATCCATTTGGATTATTCCCCCCCTAGCAATTGATGTGTAAGAATGTGTTGCATAGGGTTGCAATAAAAAATTATAGTGGTCTTGCATAATAGAATATAGTGACGGAAACGTTGGACAACTTGAACAGCTGCCAAGGCCAGTTTTTCAACATGTAAGTACTTGGCTTCGGTAGTCGTGAGACACCAACTCAAATAATAAATGACATGCTCGTCGTGTAAATTGTCTTCTTGGACCAGAACCATGGCAATGGTAGAGTCTGAAGCAGTGAGATAAAGGAAATAATCTCGGCTATAACTGGGTGGGAAAAGTAGTGGGGTACGAGTTAAAATCAGTTTCAAAGCGTCAAAGGCTTTGTTGGCAGTGGTGTCCCATACAAACTTAGAGCTCTTCTTTAGTAGTCGAGTAAATCCGAGTGTTAACTCAGCGTAGTTTGGGATAAAACGACGTAGAAAGTTTGCCTTCCCTTGCAAACTTTGTAGTTGGCGAAGTGAGGAAGGAGGAGGGAGATTGAGAATCACCTCGACCTTCAAAGGATCTACCATGATCCCCTGACGTGACACAATAAAGCCCAGGAGTCGGCCAGACTCCACACAAAAGACACATTTATGTAGGTTTAAGCGTATACGATAGAACCGACAACGAAGGAAAATGGCTTGGAGGTGGGCCGGATGATCACTATGATGCATGGAATGCGCTGGGAGGTCATCTAAATAGTGTTGTACAATATGATTAATATCATGGAAAGCGTAAGACATATCACGTTGAAACGTTGCACCGACGTTTTTCAAACCAAACGGTAGTTTCTGGTAGGCAAAAGTGCCCCAAGGACAAATGAAAGCAGTTTTGTGTTGATCCGTAGGTAAGATATTGATTTGATTATATCCAGAGAAATCGTCCATCAAAGAGAAGATTTAACTTCCAATGAAATCGTTGATGATTTGGTCAACGAAGGGGGTAGGAAAGTTGTCCTTAGGACAATCTTTGTTGATATCCCTATAATCAACATAGACACAGATCATACCTTGTTTCTTATTAACCGGAACTAGATTGGATACTCAATCAGTCAAATCCACAGGATAAATAAAGCCAGCTTTAAGAAGTTTTTCAAATTTAAGCTTGATAGCAGCGGCTTTACAGGGGTGGACCGGGTGAAGTCTTTGTCAAAGGGGTTTAGTGTCCGGGTAGGTATTAATTTCGTGTACAACAATATCAGGGTCAATACCTGGCATCTCTTCGTAGCTCCACATGAAGATGTCACAAAATTCTTGAAAAAGTGACGTATATGCGACAACCTCATCGGTCGAACATGAAGCTCCGATGTGGACATTTTCGACAACTCCAGGTTTAATAGATATGTCGAGGGGGATGGTGGGTGAAATGTTACTTAAGTTCCCTTCATATAACACATCGTGTGCAGATTCAGGAACCGAAGAAATAACGACAACGGTTGACAGAGTCGAGATCTGTTGGTAACTCTCGATGGTGCACTGTTCGAGAAAGAGAAAGGAATGATGATGCCCATCATCCCAAGGGGTATCTTCCATCAACATAACTGGCATAATCATCTCATATGCGGGAAAAATAGCGTGGAACGGATCATGAGACAAATCATCGAGAGAGGGAGTAGAAGGGTCAGCCGATTGAATGGCTTGGTAAGCAGATTCAACCGGACTTAAAGGCATCTGGTCGCCATAGTGAAGATAATCATCGGGTTCGGGTACTATCCACGGGTCAGAAGATGCGGGAGTTTCGTGGACGGAGGTGGAAATCATATTAGTCAAGGAAACCAAAGGAGGTGGAACGTTAGGTGGTGGGATTGGAAACGTACCCATCAGAGTTGAATCTTTTAGTAGACCCACACCGACATTCTCATACCCAAGGGGTGTCTTTGCAATGAAAGGTACATTGTTGGTACGTGTATCAGAGTTAAAGAAGGCCAATTGGTCTACTGTAACTACTTTTCCTTGATGTGGAAAATGCAGGATACAGAAAAGAGTAGACACGACTGCACGCATGGAATCGATCCGGCTACGACCAAGTAAAAGGTTGTAATTGAGAGGTGCGTCAAAGACCTCAACTTCAACGTTGATCATTTTTCCTTCTGACGTAATAGGCAACAAAGGGAGTACACTTTAGGGTTTAAATCCGGATCCATTAAAGGCTTTGAGCGTGTTGTGTGATTCAGTTAAGGAAGGAGAGCCAATGGCTTTCCAGCACGCAATAGACATGACACACGTCGAGGCACCCTCGTCAATAATTGTTCTACAAATATTCTTGTCGGTGAAAACAACTTGTATTTGAAATGCAAGCTGAGTGGGTAACCTTGGAATGTGATCTTCCAAGTCAAATATTATTAAATTCGTATCAATAGGGTCGATTCCACCTATAGCTTTCAATAGTGCCTTCTGTTGTGTAGGACAACTCTGAAGGACTTCAAGGGTTGACATCGCAGATGGTGCTTGCACCAGATCCTCTACAATACTGTAGTTCTGGGTAGCACGTGCATGCGGATTGAAAGTAGACTTTCGAACCATGCCCTTGGGAGGAGGGCGAAGGACTGTATCGGGGTTCGGTCGTCTAAGATGAAGAGGACCGTTGGAAGGTGGAGCCGAGGGAGGTTGTTGAATCAATGAAGGTGGTATATCGTCAACTTTCTCCTTGGAGGAAGAGTAATCTTTGGCATGAGTGGTAAGTGTGATGTCATTCTTCTTTGAATCACCGCTACACATAAGTACGTAGGAGGTAGTGGAGGAAGAAGGTTGATCATGGATGACCAATTGAGCCTGTTGTTGAGAAGGGAAATGCTGAGACAAGACGGTAGGTGTAGGAGGTTTTGGGGTCCCTTGAAGGAATTTCTTGACCTCAGCACGTCTCAGACAGTCCTTCGTGTAGTGATCATCACCACAAATAAGGCAAGGATAGCGAGGTTTGCGTTTGTCCTTATCATCAACAGGTTGTGACTTGGTCTTGTCAGATTGTGGGTTGTTATTTTTATCCTCCTTATTCCTACCCTTCCCTTTTTTAGATTTATTCTTATCGATAGGAGTCGATTGAACAACGTTCACGTCTGAAGTTTTACCAGTGGGAGGAGTGGGCGTTAGAGCAGTTTGAACATTAGAAGCATGGGATTTGGGATTAGTGTGAGAGGCCTGTGCAGATTGAGTTTGAGCATGGAAAGTACCTATCACACCATCAACAACATGAGAAGTTGCTGGGGTTGTTGAGGTGGTCGTGGTAGAAGGACAAGGTGCGTCAGGGAATAGATCGTAAAGAGTACCCGTATGTGAATAAACGATATCGAGGTACTGGGCACGACTGATCGCCAATTCTTCTGTGACAACTCCACCCATGGCAATGTATTTAGATATGTCATTCACAAAGGATTTTGTGAACCATTCTGCCAATAATTGATCGGGAAGATCGAGTTTGATTAAATGTCGTTGTCGTCTCCACTCATGAATGTGATCAGAGATATGAGTGGCTTTATTTTGCTTGAAAGAACTCAAGATCTTGGTTCTTGTTTCATAACGGATTGGCAACCGGTATTGAGTGAGGAAAGCCATAGTTAGGGTATTAAAGTCGATGAAGAATCCTCGTGGTAATTCTATATACCACTTCGCGGCTAAACCCGTGAGATTTCGTTGAAAAAAACGTAACCGAATGGAGTCATCCATCAAAGAGTTGGATGAACACCAAAGGTGGAAAGTCATTACATGATTGTTCAGATCCTCTCTCGGTTTACCACCGAACTTAGGAATGTCTGATGGTAATTTGGCCGGTATGACAGGCCAATGAGGAGAGTGATAGATGGGGTCATTCAAAATCCTAGACAAGTTGGGTAGATCCAAAGTGGCTAAGAAGGGTAATTGTCTATTCACGTGAGGGTACTGGTGACTTTGGGGAGGAAGTCCTGTCAGTATACCAGTAGGACTGTAAGCAGTTTGCATATGATGTGAAGATCCTGGCAGATTCAGTTGTTGGTATGGAGGCAGGTAGCCCGTGGGGTTGTACTGATTGGGGATGTTCCCTTGGAAAGGGACACTAGATTGAGCATTCGAACGCCAAATGGGACTGGAAGTCCCAGGGTATGGTTGGCCCGTACTAGGGGGTATGAAAGAGTTGACTTGAGGTTGTTTCCCCCCAGTCGATTGAGTATTACCCTGGGTAAGAAAATTCCAATACTGGGCCAAAGCTGCCGGTATGTTTTGTCCATAGGGTGGGGGGGGGGGGGGTTGTCCTCCAACTAGAGGTTGTGTCTCAATTGAGGTTTGACCTCCAAACGGGGGTTGAGATTTCCCCCTAGGGTTGAATTTTCCGCCAACAGGAATATGATAATTAGGTGTGAAAGACTGAGTAATGCCACTAGGGACGGATCCTCTAGTGAAAGGTGAAAAATACCCTCCGGAGGGGGGCTAGGGAAGTGTCGGAATGAAGCTGACAACAGGATTGTGCCTAGAAGGAGAAAAAAATCCATATGTTATGGATGGAACCTAAGTAGGGATAGGGATAGAAGCATTCAATGCATTATACCTAGGAGGAAGCGAGAGTTAAGGTCTAGGCGAAAGAGGTATGCCAATGGGAGCTTGGCTAGCCACCGTAGTCCTGTTGGGAATAGTCGTAGCATTTGGGACCATTGTAAAGTGGGCCATATTAAGGGGGATGGTCGAGTTAGGATCAAATGACAGGGTGTTTGAAATAGCAAACAGATAGGTAGTTGTAATGGGAGAATGATCTAGGGGTATCGTGTCTTCAGCAGACATTTCGGGTAACTCGGGTATGACAAGTATATCAACACTTGACCCGGCTCCGAAAAGATCTCGTCTAGATATGTCAGTAGTCCAAAACAGATCTTGGCCTTCAGGACCTGCGAAAGGTCCGGTTGGTAGTCCAGAAGTTTGAACAATAAGATCTCCGGATGAATTTAGTTGAAGAATACGTCTCTTGGAATCATGAGGAAGTCGAAAAGACTCTAGAGAGGAAGAAATTCAGAAATTGTCTAAAGAGTCAGTTCTTTCCACTCATGGAGTGGCAGTGTCTTGGACCTCACTCTGTTGAGGAGAGCCCTCCGATGGATTAGTAGGCAAGGGTTGAGAACTTTTTGGATCTTCCGGAGGTAGGCCTTGCATTCTACGTGAACGGCGTGGAGGGTCGATATTGCCCAAACCAAAAACTTTGCGAAAAAAATCTATGGCTAACTATGACAACAAACAACACTCCCTAATAAAATCTAGAGTTCAAACTAGACAAACAAAACCTTCTTATTTCGAAATCACTAGTTGGTGATGAAATCCAACATCGTGAGACCGAGATAAGAAGGGGCTAGGCTAGGGTGGAAAAGTTACATTGATGACCTACTTAATGGACTTACACCCTGGTGCAAGCTCCCACACATAATCGTGGGTATACCCTCAAAGGAGTCTGAGTGAGTCTGGACAATGTCGATTCTAGGTACCGTGAAGATTTTCCCCTTCACAGTAACCTTGAGTAAGACCCTAAGAATATATGCTACTAAAGTTACCACAAACAACAGTGATGCATGGGGAAACAATCGACAGTGCGATCCACACGCAAGGGCAAGGTATCAAGCTCGAAATCAACTTGAGAGGCTTCCACTCATCATTGTGGGTATACCTTCAAGCGACCCCCATAATATGTGCAATCTCTACACTGAGACCAACAAAGCAGGGTGAGTAACTCTACCAATCTCAACGTGACCTCAGGTTTGACCCTTGTGTGAGAAGGGATTCCTAGGACAAAATGTTGCAAATGGATTTGAACACTCCCTATCACAAGATACTATTGTGTGTTTCTTGCTTTGGAGAGTGTGTCTCATTGCCTATTCCAAAGCTCTAGCCTAGATAATATTGGTGTAAAAGAGCCCTAGAAAATAAAAATTACTACTTGAGTTTTAAATTTCGCAATGTTTTTAAGAGGCTTTTGTTACTTAAGAGGTAAACAGGAATGAAACCAATGTTGTGTAAGACTTCGACCCAATAATCGTGCAAATAGAAATGAATGATGCAAACTTTCATTCGACGAATTCTATCTACAGTAGGGAGAAGGTATTTTTCTGGAACAATGTGAACTACGACGTACAATTCCTTTTATTTGAATGTAATACCAAACAATCATCAACAATGTAATTTCACTATTCGTTCTCTTTCTATTTTTCAATGCCAATATTTTCTGGATAAATGATTACCTAAAAGACTGAAAGACTTTAATTTTTTCCTTTCGAAAACCAAAACAGGGATGGAATTGAGAAAGCATAAGCAATAAATTAAAACAAAATACTCAACAAGCACCCAAATTGATTTTTCAATGGAGATAAAAATAAGAAATGACAAGAAAATGTTTCTTCAAATGTGAACAAAAAATGGTCTTCTGATCATTAAGCAACCCAAAATGTGTAACCAACCTAAAACTTCAAATCTAATCGAAGATTTTTAATCGAGTAAGCACTCAGACAGAAATCCATAGATTATAGCCTTGTCGATAAAAATCAAAAACAAAAATTTGAAAAAGATCAAAAGAGAGGTGTTCGATCTTCGAAACCAATCAAGAGCAAGCTTAAACAGTCAGAAAAAGTCAAGAGTTGGCATTAAAAATCCTTTCCCAGCCGACTAAAGCAAAATTGGGTAACAATATAGGCCAAAACCCAACCCAAACAATTTCTCAAACGCCGCCGTAGGCTGGCAGTATAACACAGTGTGGAAATGAATAGTTTCTGCAGGCTAGAAATAGACAGGGTGCATAAATCCTGCACTAAAACAAACCAACAAGGTGCGGAAATCAAATGTTTCCATGGACTATCTATAAGGTGAAGTGCGGAAGTGTTTGAAAAAACAAAAAAATTGGAGAAAAGGGAAAAGAATCTAAGTGGATTTTCAAACCCAGAGGGTTTAATGGATCTCCCACAGACTCAGAGACTGACTTCAAGTAAAAAGAATAGGTCAAAAGCAAATGGCCAACAAAAAACCACAATCAAGTTGTTGTTCCCCAGTGGAGTCACCAATTTTGTTATTGGGTAAATCAATAGATGCGGACATGAACTAATCCCCCTAGATCCACCTAGATTTAGAACAAAATGAGACAGAACAAGATGCTTTCCCTAAGTTGCGATCATTGAGTTTACTACCAAAGGAGGAATAGATAACATACCTTATGAATTGCTTCCTTATATCTTTGTTGTCCCTGCTTCACTCCAGTTCTCTTGTGGAATCAGATTTGCGATAACAAAAACCAACCAATGTGAAAGCATCAATAGTAGAATTCAATGAAAACCTAAACATGTGATCAAGGAATCATGTAATAAAATACTAA
>JZKD02S2062094.1:85827-104266 GCA_000966675.3 Picea glauca | reverse complement strand
TTTGCGCTTTGCTTCAACCTTGTCGACCTGCTTCTGTTGGATAGAAGGTGCAGGGGGCGAGGCTGTAGTGGTTGCAGTGTCCTTATGTTCCCCTTTTGAATAGATTGTGAAGAAGCTGAATTTTGCAGTATGAGATACTAAATTGCGACACTTTTTAGGTGGAACAATAGTTGGAACTACCTCTGGTATTCTATAGAGATGACCCCCCAAAGTAACAATGACACTACAGGGTCAAGACTCATAAACAACATGGCGTCTCCACCTATATGGTTAGCCCAAGAGAAGATCACAGACATCCAGTGGGGAAACATCACATAATACCTCATCCTTGAAGGGTTTGATGCCATATGACAATCGACACTATTGGTTGACATGGAGATCTCGTCCTTGCCGAAGCCACCCGATGTTGTATGGCTGTGGGTGTGGTGTTGTTGACAATCCCAACTGTTTGACGACCTCTGTTGAGATGAGTTTTTTTGTGCTTCCGCTATCAACAATAAAATGTAGCGGGGTCCCCTTCACCCACATCTGTGAATGAAAAAGGTGCTCCCCCTCTTCAATATCGGTTTTTTCTTCTGGTTGAATTGTTGTGGTCGCGACAATAGCAGTGGGGTCTACGTCAGTGATCTATCCTTTACCAGTATTTCCAGAATCAGATTCTGAATCAGGGTTTGGCTCCTTGTCTTTGATCTTGGCCACCAATGACTGTTTTGAGCGACATTCATTGGTGTTGTGCCAGGGGCTTTTGTGGAAATCACACCATTTTTCGGTGTCCTTCTTTGTCTTTCGGTGACCCTTCTTTTCCTGTGTCTTGGACTGGTTTTCGGAAGACTGTTTGTTAGGGCCGTCTTTCTCATACTTTGGTTGTTACGGATTTGCAAACCCGAACTCCCATTTGTTTTGGTGCTTAAATTTCTGCTCAATTTTAATAGCATATTGATAAGCAACATCAAGTGATGAGATGTCTAGAAAATCCATTTCAGTCTGGATGTATCTGTGTAGAGCCCAACGATATTTCAGAACCATATATTGCTCGGAGTCTTTGATACCCAGCTTAGCGCGCAAGGTATGGAAGGTATTGTTGAACTCTGGAACTGCTTGGCCCCTCTCTTACCACAGTGTGGTCCATCTCATGTACTGGTCCTCATAGTTGCCAACAGGGTAATATTGTTCCTTTACCGCATCCACAAAAAAATCCCAAGTGGTATTGGCCCCATATATTCCAGACTCCTTTGTGGAACTTTGGTCCCAGTAAGTTTCCCACCAATGTTTGACATGAGGGAGATCTTTAAGGAGTGCGAAGGTGATCTTTTCTTTGTCGAAAAAATTGTGAACAGAGAAATAACCTTCTAGCAGAGTTAACCATTTTTCTAGGGCTTATGCATTTATCTGTCCTTCAAATACATGAATATTGAAATTAGCTTTTACCTTGAAAGGCGAGGTGCCTCCAAAGTGGCCGCTTGATGAATATGCGCCTGATTCTATCGGCATACGTTGAAGGATGTGGGCAAAATTCTCCATCATTTCGTTCCTCTGTCGCATGAGAGCTTGTTCAAGAACAGATTGATAGGATCGTCTGCTCCGTCATTTTTCTTTTATTTCAGCATAGAGGGTTTCTTGGCTGTGCGAGAGTGATTGTCTTCAAGAGAGACAAGCTTGAGACCCAAATTTCTATACTCAGACCTCGTCGGGGACATGCAATGAAAAAATGATCAAGAGCAACCTGCTCTGATACCACTTATCCAGATTATTTTCGGCACTAAATGCGAGCGGAGATATAATAAAGAAATGCACAGAGATATCGCAGATATTAAATAAGATAACATAAATGTATCAGAGATGCAACCATAAACACAGATATACAGTAATACACGATTTCTATTAATGAAAGAAATGTACATAGACTGTAAAAATACAGAGTGAAAGACTCACTAGAATGGTGGCAGCTTATCTCTGAGAAGAGATGTGACGACTACTCCCATTCGCAAGAAGATGATTACAATGGGGCTCTAAAGGCCTTTTTATAATAAACATGAATGCCAAAAACCCTAGACATCCAAAAACGTAACCCTAGGAGATGAAGCGCCAAAAGTCATGTGGGCCCCGTTTAGGTAAGTTAGTACATCAACTTCCCGGGGTCGTAACTTTTGCATACGATCTCCGTTTTAGGCGTATGATAGCTTGTTGGAAAGGTGTCACCGAGGAGATTCATTTTGGGGGCTCAATCATGAATTTGGAAATCATTAATAACCTCAATCTTTAAAAACCTTCATTTAGGCCCTCAAAATGGCCCTAGAAGTTAAAACCTGCTAAAAATAGTAAATTGCCAAAATTGTCAGAAAACTATTTTGAGCTAGTCGAAAAAGGTGGGTGGCCATCGATATCCACCTGGATCATAATTAAAAGTAGAATATACAACCAAATTTCTTTGATGTTGCAAGTTCCCTTTTAGTGGTCCTTTGTTCCAACACACACATACACTTGCTCCCAAACTCGCATGAAGATAATCCATAAAAGATTGATGGGCAAATGTTGGCCTCAAGCATCACTAGAAACAGGATTCTTCACACAGTCTTCAGCCTATTCTTTCATCAATTCTCTGCTTAATCTTTCTTAACCTTTTCCATGAGAAGCCCATGATTATATAGGAGAAGGTGAAGTGGTTAAAGGGATGAGGATGATCCCACCAAATCAGAGAAACCAGTAGGATCGCAACCATATGGATGCCACCTCACGTTCTAGAAGATTCCCCTTCTAGAAACTTTGTGAAACCTCTTTCCTCTTTTAGCTTTGGAACACTGCCACACCCTGCCTATATAGAATCCTATGGAAATCTCGCGGGCCAACTATAGAGGATCCTGCGGAAATCATAGATTTCCGCACTGTGTAATATATGCAGCCTGCTGACCCTTTATAAAAAGCAGCTTTGTAGAGGAGGAAATAAGTTGTTTTTCTCAGGCAAAAAGTCTTGTTGGGAGCGTGAACACGTGTTTGTGAAATCATCACTAGGGTGACCAAAATAATGTATAGCACTCCTATAGGTCATGAAGATATCCTTTGAATATAGATGTGATCATCTTTATGTTCCTGACATCTAATGTGGCGCCAAATGATAAATATCTCACTCCATGATTGGGCTTGGGTTTGGTGGCAAAAAATGCATATTTTGGTTCCTTCCATCCCATAATGGCTATCAACATGAGCAACCATGAATGATGAAATTATGTTCCCAGATCCTGCGCATCCTTGCAATCATCCAGAAACAGATTCAAAATATAAGGGGCCCAACTGACTGTGGTGCCCTCAACACATTGTGCTGCAACTGGGACAGCCCTAGCCGAGACTTCCTCCTTGCAACATTTTCTTAGTAGCTTGCAAGCCATCATTTTTGAGGCCATTTTTGTCGCAACGTCACTGATTCATTTGATGATGATTCTGGACGTCCCCCTTTCAGTGTTGTATTTCTTTTTCATCTCCTTCGTGAGTTCTTTCTCCTTTGTTTTGTCATCGAGAAATTGTGCAAGATCCATGCCCCGTGATGGCAACCCTGTGATGTGTGCAATAAGCTCTACGTCTATTGAGACGAGCTTGTCCAACCCTCCAGCCATATATCTCCGCCATGTGTGACCGTCAACAAATGTTTGATGCAATTTTTTGCATACCGTTCTCTGCCAAAGTGTGGTAGTTCTAGAAGACCTAAAATCCCAGTTTTGGCCAATCCTCTTGCCCACTGGAGTGGTTGATGAACTGGTTCCCCAAATATATCTATGCCCATTGTCTGTAGGTAGACTTTCTTCGTGAACTCCGAGAACTTTTCTATGTCCATTACATCATGGTACAAATATTTTAGCTTCTCGACATAACCTAGCAAGTTTGATTTCACCTGTACCCCTTCTAGTTTATGCGGAAAAACAATGGCTGCGACGAGTTGCTTGCATGGTGACCTATGTACCTATTTATTTTCCTTTTTTCGGTGGTGGCTGACTCGAGGTTCCAGCCTCCATTGGTCATTCTTTGGAATAATGTTCTGTCCATCTCGTGACATCTTCTAGTGCTCCCTCCCGTGGATGGTCCGACACAGTTGTCTCGGACTCGTCTGGTTTGATCACTTTTTCCTTCTTTGGAGTCATCCCATTGACTCTCGGAGCTTCTTCCGGGTTATCTGGTTGCGCTTGGCTGCCTGTGCCCTGGTTCTGTTGACCTTGTTCCTCTACTGGCATATCCACGTTCATGCCCTCAGGTGTTGTCTATTGGGTTTCTTCTACCATGGGTGTGGGGTTAACTGGTGTGGTATTTGGTGATGGGATTTTGTCTACATTGACGACCTCTGGTGGCTATTGTTCGCTTTTATGTGATTGTACTTTTGCCTTGGTGCTATCTCTAGAGTGTTAGGCAATCTGGCTCAGTTTTGCTTGTTTGCGTGGTGCCATGGTGGTGAAATTTGATCGTCCGCCAAGTTCAATGGTCTTAGTAACCTATATGAACTTTGCTCTGTGCTTTGTATGCTCTATCACTCTATGTCTCTTTTTATTTCGCAATAGGCTTTTGGCCCTCACGTCCCTGCTTAGTATCGACATTGTATGAAGCTTGTCGAAGACTCTACCTTTATTAGAAATTCAGTAAACCCCTAGTTCCTTCGTACTTGCCATTACTCTCCCTCGCCGTTTCTAGTTGGTGCGATTAATGCGGCGTCCCGTCGGTCATTTCCGACATTCGAGTCTACTTTCCTTCGTCATTTAGTACTTCTTTTATTGTTTTTACTTTTCGTGCTTGTTTTCGTTTTGAACAGACCGTTGGTCTTTTCCTCGTCGAGTTTGTATTCCTATGTGTGCGTGGTCTTTCTCGTTTCAACACATTATACCTCTGTTGGTACTGTTTGGTGTCCTGTTTTTTTTTAGCTGCGCGGTGAATTTCATGTTGTGGGTGGTCGATTGTCTTTGTACAACTTCATTCGGCTCCCATTGATCATCCCTTTGAGTTCCACGCCTCCTAAGTATTTCAATTGTACAACTCCCCCATCTGTGATAGTTTTTACTTCGTACGGTCCTAACTAGTGCATTCTGAGTTTTCCTAGATGTTGAATGGATTTGTTGTCATACATCAACACTAAGTCTCCATCCTTGAAAGTTTTCTTCTTGATGTGTCTGTCATGCCAAGCTTTGTCCCTTGCTTTCTAAACTTGTTGGTGGAACCCTGCTAGGATCCTATATTCCTCCATGATCATTAACTGATTTAGTCTCTCATGTACTGCGCCTCGTTCTGTCATGTGTGTAATTGTTGTGACGCGTAGAATGGGTACTGGAAATTATAATGGCACCACTGCTTCTTGGCCATATACCAGCTTAAATGGTGTGTGCCCTGTCAACTTCTTACATGTGGTCATGTATGCCCATAGTACTGTTGGTATTTTGAGGCCCCAATCATCCCTGTTGACATTATAGATCTTTGTCATTTCATTCTCAAGGATTTTGTTAAATGATTCTACTATGCCATTTGCCTGTGGCTTATATGGTGTGCTCTTTTGATGATGGACTTTAAACTCTTCAGTCATAGCCTTGGTAGTGTTGTTAATGAAGTGCGTGCATTGGTCACTCAACAAGATTCTTGGGCAACCAAATTTAGTGATTACCTATTCAAATAGAAAGTGTGTTGTTGTTTTTGCGTTGCAATCCTTCATTGGTGCTGCTTCTGCCCATGTTGTCGGGTATTTTGTCGCAATGATAATGTAGCTTGTTCCTGTTCTTTTTGTTGGTGGGTTGATTGGTCCCACAAAGTATATTTCCCATTTATCGAATACCTGCAATGTTACCTGTGGTCATAATGGCATCTTGTCCCTTCTATTGGGTTTACCAACCCTCCGACAAACATTACATCTCTAGCAATACTCTTTTGAGTCTTTGTGAATGGTTGGCCACCATAGTCCTGCACGTAATACCTTATGCGTGATAGCTTTTCCTACGTAATATCCTCTTGTTATTCTCTCGTGGGCTTCTGCTAAAACCCTTGTCATTTCATGTTCTAGCACATATCTCCACAAGATGTTATTTATGCCCATTTTGTATAAGTGTCCTGCAATTAGCTGATAGTCTGCAGCCCAGACTACCAGGTTTTTCTTCTACATGAAAATAGTGTCTTGTTATATTCATGTGGTGCAATACATGTACTCAAGTACTGAATGATATCTGCAAAGTATTCATCAGTGATCTGGACTGAAAATAACTGTGCGTCCAGAAAGTTGTCTTCTAAATTTGTAGGTTCTTTTCCATTCGTGACCCTTGATAGGTGGTCAGGTCACGCATTCAACTTTCCTGGCTTGACTATTACTTCTAAATCAAATTCTTGAAACAATAGTAACCATCAACAGATTCTACCCCCAACACTGGCTTGTTGACTAGGTATTTAAGGGCTGAGTGATCTGTGAACATCTTAAAGTGTTTTCCCAATAAGTAATGTCTGAATTTATGCAGTGCGTAAACCATATCTAGGCCTTCCCTCTCTATAATGTTATAGTTTTTCTCTGATTCTGATAGTTTTCTTCTCGCAAATGCTATAGGGTGATCCAAATCTCCCGCTCGTGGCTGCGCCAAAATAGCTCCACGTGCTATGGCTGATGCATCTACATGTACATGGAATGTTTTCTCCCAGTTTGGAAATACTAGTATTGGCACGGTGACCATTTTTTCTTTCAGCGTATCCATACCATGTTGACAATCTTCATTCCATTGAAACTTTGTATCTTTCCTTAACACTTTCTCCATTGGCGCGGTAATCTGTGCTTATCCTTTGATAAATTTTTTGTAGTATCCTATGTGTCCCAATGTAACTCTTAGTTGACAGACTATCTTTGGTGGTGGAAAGTTAACAATTACTACAGTCTTTGCAGGATCTACTAGTAAGACTTGTTTTCATACTATATGGCCCAATGGTATCCCAAACGGTGTTCCGGATATACATTTTTTTTTATGTTTAATGATATCTGGCACTGCCTGCATATTTCTAACATCAGCCGCAAGACCTCTACATGGTCTTTCAACAGACTATAGACTATCCAATCATCCAAGTATAACTCTAGAAACTGGTGGATAAATTCTTTGAATGCAGTGATGACTACTCTGGAAAATATTGTTGGTGTATTCTTCAGTCCAAACGACATGACTGTGTACTAGTAGGATCCTGATTCTGTAGCAAACGTGGTCTTGTATCTGTCTTCCTATGCTATCTTGATCTAGTGGTAGCCTTAGAATTCATCAGTGAATGAGTAAAATTTGTGTCCTCCTACGTTCTCCAATACTTCATCCGTGAAAGGTGTCAGGAACGGGTCATGTAGGCATGCATCGTTCATCTTCCTCAAGTCGACGCATATTCTTATCCCGCCTTGTTTTTTCTCCTGAACTACCATCAGGATTATCCATTCTGATTCCTCCACAGGTTCTATGATTCCAGCTTCGAGCATTATGTCAATCTCAGCTTTAAATTTCTGCTTCTATATCGGGTTTAATATGTATGGTCGTTGTCTGATCGGCCTCGCTTCAGATCTGAGTGGTATCTTCATTTCTCCTAGCTCTCTTGCTATACCCTTCATTTCTGTAAATGTGGTGGGAAACAAGTCATTGTACTCGCGCAGTAACTCTGTTATTATTTCTACTGTTTGCTCATTCCAGTAGTCTAAATGTTGGCCATTTTGGGATTCTCAATTGTCCCAATGTCGAATTTATTTACCTTGATCAACGTAGCAATTACTTATGATTCTAGCAGTGGACCTTCCACTTCTCTTATGCCTTCTTCTTCCTTGATCTGAATATCGCGTGGATTATCTTCATCTGGTGCTTCTTCCTGCACATGGTAGCATGACAACAGTTATTTAACTGTCTGTTTGTTTCTCTGTTGTTCTTCTGTTATGAGATCGACTTCTGGTTATGTGATGAATATCACCCCTATTATCTGCTTAAGTGCTACATCTATGTTGGGGTTCTCATGCTTGAATTAGAAAGTGACTGTAAAATTAAGTTGTAATATTGTCCAGTTCGAAGTTCCTCTGCACAGATCCTGGTTTGTGTACGAGTTGTCTGGTATGCCCTCTAAAGTGTGTATGAAATGATGAGGCCATTCCTTCGAGGGTGTCATCTTCCACAATGCTCTGCACTTCTCCACGTGTTCTGCTAGTGCCCCCTATCCATCGTAGTTCTGTTGCTTGTTGCTTTTTTGTTCTATGCCAAACCTTATGCACAGTAATCGCTTACATTGGTACCAATCCTTGATTTTTTCCTTGTGTGTGCCCCACCATCTTGCAGGTGTGGCCTTGAGTGGTATATCAAGTGCTAAGAGTCTTTGATTTTCTATCACTTCATCCTTGTACTGTGCCAAGAATACTTCTAGATCATTCACTCCATGGAAATTGGGTGGTTCCCTTATCTCCGTGCCTACCCATATTACTGCGCGATCGATTCTTGCGCACCTTCTGGTGGAAACTTTGTGTAGCCTTTGTTTCTAGTTCTCTAAACTTGTATCTGAGTCTATCGCGCATGAAGTAATGCTCCGTCAACTGAGTATCCCATCTGCAGTTGGGTTTACGTAATCCTCATCGCGTGCAGTTGTTCTGTACAACTGGATGATTTCCTCTAAGTCTAAACAAGTAGGATCTACAAACCTCTCCCCTTCTCATGGGTCCAATGGTGCAATGAATCTGTATTCCCATGACTCAAATGTCATTTTTCATGTCTTTAAATTGATTATAGCCTGGTTATCAAACGCCCAATCCAAGCCAAGCAAAATTGGATATGGTGTTGTGTCGTCCACTATTTCAATCACTTCGAAGTCTGCTTTAGTCCAGACTCCATCTAGGTCTACTATCACTCCTTTCAGTCTACCAATTGGCAGTACTCTGTGTTGGTTTGCTAGTTTCAGTTTCACATGTGAATATCCTAACGTGGGCTCTCCCATACATTACCATGTCTTCTTTGGTAGTACATTGACTTCAGATCCCAGATCCAGTATGATATCTCCCATGTTGAAATCTCTGATGTTGGCATTCAATCTGAACTCTCTACTTGTTCTTCTCCTTGTATGTAGGTGATTGATTGTTTTTTGTTCTAGATTTCCTTCGGTCTCTATGCTACATTTTTCAATACATTTTGTAATATTTTGACAACGGATGGATCATTCAATAGTTTTACACATGATTGCAAAAAGTCTTTGATTCTACTTACTTGTCCCATGGGATGCATTTCTTTGGCATGATCCAACAATGGAGGCATCTCGTACTCTAACTCTCCCTTGCTTTGTTGTGATGTCGAAGTCAACGCAGTGTCTTGCTTCATGAATTCTTGTCTGGATTGTTGAAATATTTCCTTCTTGTTTTGTGCATTGAACTGTCTCATGGGCTCATCATTCTTCTTCACCCACTGGTGTTGTGTTGGCTCTTGTCGGACTGCGTCGTTTTCTGTTTTAGCTCCTCCGCACGTAACTATGTTGATGTTCCGTCCTTCATCCCTTGCTTCGGCTAAGATCCATTAAACATTTTGATTGTTCTGATTCCTATTTTCCTGGATCTTTACTAATAGTGTCAGACATTCTTCTGTATCATGGTTTGATGCACGACAATACATAGAAGTTGCTGGTGGAAGTGGACATTCCCTTGCATAGTGTCCTAGTTGTTGACAATTGTGACATACCAATGGTCTTGTACCTCTTCCAAAGTCTCCCCTCGCTTGTCCTCCACCTCTGTAGCGAGCTCAATCTCCTCTTGGTGTGTTATACAGAGGTGCATGATTGTACTATGCGGTATTGTACTGAGGTTGCGCTGTGTTGTACTGTGGATGTGCAGTATTGTATGGTTGTTGTGTAGTATTATATTGTTGTTGCACAGTGTTGTATGGGGTTGGAACTTGGTTAAATTGTGGTGTGGCTTTCCTAGTCATCATTTCTTCCTGCACTCTATATGCATCTGATATCCTCTCTCGCATTAAATCCATAGTTCTACAATCTTTGTCATCATGGCCCACTAACTTGCAAAAGTTGCAATATGAATTATTTGGGACTGTCTGGTATTTCTGCATCATTAGGCAATGATATGGATAGTGTCTTGGTTTCTTATAGATCTCGTACCATGGTCCTCCTGTTGGTAACGGATTTGGAATTCCTACTGCCATATACTACGTGAATGTTGGACATTCGTTCTTGTGGTGTCCTTTCGTCTTGCATGTGATACACCAAACGACTTCTCGTTTGTCCTTACTTTTGTCCTGGTTTAGCTGGAACGTTAGATTATTCAAATCCTCCTCCAACTCTTCAATGGTTGGATCCATTTGTTGTTATTGGTTTTCTTCTAGTTGCAAGGCTGCCTGCAGGGCCTCTGCATGTGTCTAAAACTTTTGTTGTCGCAATGGGTATTTTAAGTGGGGCAGTAGTGAATTGACGAACAGGTGCCTGTGTTGCATATCAGTCATGAGATATTTCAACTTTCCTTTCAGTCGATTGAATATCTAGTCAATCTCCCATATGGATTCTTCTAGTTTCTGTCTAATTTCGATCATCTCATTCATGTACTGATCTTATGAACTTGGCTTCTGGAACTCATTTATCAACAATTTCTTGATGTCTACAATCGTTCTGGTTGTCCCCAGTGGATTGTTTGTAGCTAAACTCATATACCAATCCAGTGCGCGATCCCTTAGCGTAATCACTAGCTGTGCTAGTTTAGTATCTTCGTCTGTGATCTGTTTTGCTTCCCAATTCTTTTCACAGATAAACAAATGTTTTTTTGGGTCCTCCGACGCTTCTCCTTTGAATTCTGGTAACCTGATGGTGGGATCGTGTCCTGGCATCCTAAACGTTGAACTGCTACCTCCGCACAGTGTAGATACTTGACTAGTGCTTCCTAAACTAGTTCCTCCAGTTGTTGTGCCTTGTGTAGATGTACTTCATGTTGTCTTTCTTCTCCCAAAATTTGGTTGTCTAAATGGTAGTGTTCTTTTTGGTGTATTAGTTGCACATGGGTTTATGGGTTCCACACTGACATTAATATGGATAGGATTGATGCTTTTTGTTCCTGCTCTTGGACCTCTTGTGTTCCTCTCATATGTTTCGCGCAAGATTTCCTCAATCTGCTCCACAGCCTAGAGATCCTCTACCTCATCTTCATCACTTTCCAAGCCTTCCCTCGTGGCTACAACTCTCTTCTTGGTATTCACCTTGTATTGGTAGGTTACTTCGCTACGCATCTTTCTAGCTATCTCCATGATCCGCTTGATCTAGTTGTCATCCATCATGATTAGGTCCAAGGGTTCCTCCTTTCCCTTAACTGTTCCTCCTTCCATTTCTCCTCTTTCTATTAGTGCTTTCCCCCTTCCCCCATGCACGCAAGGAAGTTTAGTTGTCTGACTCCATCATCATTACCCCTTTATTATATAGCAGTATCTTGATAGAAGTATACAACGATCTAATATACCTTCCTCGAGGCCCACATAGAAACTCTCACTCCACTACGTTGTACGACTTCGATATATCTACTGCAAAATCTATTATAAAGCCTACTACAATATTATCGAGCCAAAAATATAATGCATGGGTGAATTTGTTGTTCACCTGCTGTAACTACTCAATCTGTATTGGGGTCCACTCTAACTGTCGGATCTAGTTTGTTGTGTGGTTATCCTTCAACCTTAGTATCCACTCCTACAATATGTTAGCACTGAAAGTCACACTTTGACTGCTAAAGTGTAAGCTCAACACCCATCAGAATGTAAAAGATAAATTTGGTTTTAAATAGGTGGATCAACAAGATGGAGAAAGAAAGGGAGAGGGATGCAAACTATAGATCAGTAGGCTACACCAATGGGTAATGGAATCACAAACATTCTACTCATCGAAGGCACTAAAGCTGCTCAACAAAAAACAAGATTATATGCTGATAGGTGGAAGAATGAAGAAGGAAAACATAAGATATAATGTTCACTAAATAGAGATCCTCTCAATTTAATGAATCAACATATACTTGAATATAAACAATGACTGATGGGAAAAATACAGTATATCCTCTGCTGCTTAGGGATCCATAAATCATTGGCAGCCTTTGATCCTCAAATATGCAATATATTCAAATAAGAAGAAATATAAAAAAAAGAGTTACAATCTGAAATCACAGCTCTCATGAGTCTCCAATAGCAGTAATGCTTACAATCATAAAATGCCCACAGGCTCACAAATGAACACACATAGGAAAACTGCCTACTCCTACTCTCTCTAGCCTCTCTTGGCTCATGAATCCCCCTTCTCCAAGAGATCTCTCCTTCCTTAAATAAAAAATAGCATCTAAATAACCTTAAGAGGCCGAATCCCATCTCCTCCAATGGATTATAATCCTTGGAGATAGGTGGCAACAATCAAAGAGACAAAAATCCAACAAACTGCTAATTTTCAGGAATTTGTTGGAAGTCATTAATAAATTGTTTCCACCTCATTGCATGAGGCCTTTGATGGAGATAAAACTTAGGTGAAGGTGTCCCTTGACATCTAACTGATCCTTGAGAAGCCATTCAAATACTCCTTGACAGGTGGCAACCTCCCAACAAGGCGAATATCAAAACCGTGACCGCTACAGGAAATTTCGTAGTGTCGTTGTAAAATAGTTATGCACATTCGGTAGCTCCACTTCTATGTCTAATATCTCTCAAACCATAAAAAATTTTGAAAAAATTAGAGAGGTTTTTGTTATTTGGTATGTTATGAACACAACGATCCTCCAGTTTTCAAAAATACCTTCTCATTTGTTCATAATCCAAGTTTTAAGTTAGTCACTCAAAACTGGCAGAAGCGTCCTTGCAAAATAACTCTGCACAATTTGGTCTTTGTCAAAATTTCGGTACCAGCCGCCTGTGTGTTTGCGTGAAATTTGGTAGTGCCATCATAATTCGCAGCTACATCACTTCAACATTGACAGATTTGGTAGCATCCAACATGAAAACGGATTTGGTAACAACCTATGGAATTCATAGCACCATCATTACACTGCTTAACAAATTTGGTATCATTTTAGGTAGTAAAATGGCAGACCATGCTATATAGACAATCCTGCAGCGCGATGGCGCTATGGAATGTCTATGCTCTTCTGTATGATGAGACTAATCAAGAACCTTGAGTTGATAGGTTAGAAGCCTGTATATGCATGTAGAGGTTATTTAGTTGCTTATGGAGAGGCAAGCCTCTTCTGGCTGCAAATTCTTGTGCTAACACAATAAGTGTGGAAAATCACAGAAAAAGACTTCATGTAAATCAATAAACACATATTTCTCAAGATATTTGTGCAGTGCTACTCTACGGTTTTTGTTATCTTTCTGTGCAAACTCTAGCTCTTTTGTCCTTAGCCATCTTTCTATCTCTGCTTTTGTGGGATTCCATGGTCTCAACATCCCCTTCTAACGACTCATTCTTTTCTCCTTCTCCTTCTTCTCATTCACTTTAGTATTCTCTTGACCCACCTCCTGCGGATCTTACATATGTTTTAACATATCTTCAACAGATCCCATCTACTCAATCCTCTATTGTTACAACCAACGACAACAAAACCATTTGTTGGTTACTATTCTTATCTGAGTTTATATTTTTATCTTGAGTGACCTAGGGTTCATGTCTGTTTGGGGTTCCAACAAATCCTCTAATACTATCGGCCCTCCTGGTAAACCAGAAGGCAACACAACGCACAGAGTGCACTACGCAATCTCACCCGAGATAGTCTTAATGGTTGGCTACAATACTCATGTGTTTGCATCCCAGGATTGAGTGGGGATTTGTGAAATGGGCGTTGAGGGTTATACTTCACTTGTTAATGGAGTAAATTGCCATTCACGATTATGCATGAAATATAATCAAATCATTCATTTAGTAAATCAACAACTATTGAAGATAGTAAAGAAACACATGCATTCAATCACATAACATGGGTTTTACTATGGTTCACCCCCCCTTGGGCTACATCCACAAAGATTTGGCTCTTAGCTCTTTTATTATAGTAGCTTCGAAACTACAACGTCACATGCTTTACAACTCTTCTCAGTCAGGTTGATATCTATTATGAGGTGGACTAGATCGCACCAGGCTCCTCAGCCTGGGATCTAACCCTCAAGATCTACCCTCCTTACTCCTCTCCAGCTCAACAACTTACAAAATTAGGTCGTATAACAAAACATCATAACTAGCTATCAAAACATGACTACTCTATTTCCTTGCTCTATGGTCCCTCTTCTCTCTCTACTAACTCTACTCATCCTTCTCCTCTATGAGACCTAGGTATCTATATTTCTAAGTTTCTGGCTCGCCAACCATTACAATGTATTTCCAAAACCCTAACCCTAACGTCATTATGTCTTCCATGCGTGCGTGTTTGCTTCTCTTCATTCCAGCTGTCGCTTTCCTCGTGCATGCCTTATTTCCAAAAATAGCCTTTGTTTCCGCTTTGGCCTTCTTCCAACAATAGGCAAGTAATTTTAGACCATTTTTCGACCAAGAGAGAATAGTGGACGACAATCCTTATCTCGATTACAAATTTCATCCATCCAATGGCCATGGAGCAAAGTCAATAGAAGTCAACAGTTGATTTACTCCATGTCTGTTGGATGGACGAAATCTGCAATCAAGTTAAGTTCTAGGTTTCAATAAGAAGCGAAAATGTCTATTTTAAATTGAATCAAGATCAATTCGACGCTAGGTTTCCTGGAAAACTTCAAGAGCTTTGACATATATGTTGGAGCTAATCTCTATATTAAATTTGTTCTTTTTCTTTGTATCTTATTACTTCACGGCTTCGGAGGCAGCACAAGCAGATTTGTTGCATTTGTTTTGTAATTGTTGAAAAGGTTGATACTATTTAACATGGAAGGCACGAGACTTTGAATTAAATCTTAAGTGAAGATATTTATATACCTCATACACAATTTTTATCCAGAAAATTTTCTAGCATTATGACTAAATGTGGAAACCTACATACTTAGAAGAAGATATTTGTGTTATCATTTTAAGAAGCATCGATAGACAATTAGAGAAGGCACTGCCTGCATGTGGACATAATTAAACAAATAAAATTATTCAAAGATCATCCTTTTCTGCGCAACTGTGTCCTCTTAGATCTTACTTAGATCGGGGCCTAAAATTACGAATCCAAATTGTGTGCCTCTACAAATCTCTTGATGCATAGGTGTTGTAAACTCATTACATTCAACTTCATCTACATCGCATCTACCACTAGCAGTAGCCTCAATGATTGGTTCTAATATCAGGCTCTAGATCATGATCCACCTCTTCCCCTGCACACAATTTGTGGCTCTTCGATTGAAATGAACCCTTGTACCAAACAACAACGAAAACCGATGCTCTCACAATTTTTCAAAGAGAAGAGATACATGCTCAGAGCACTCAACAATTCATGGCATATTTTATGTGTTGTGTGCCTTTATCTGTAGCTAAAGACCGGGCATATTGAATAAGCATTGTGGCAAAATTTCAACTAGGAGATTTCCCATCATCGCGTAGAGAAATCAGATCTATCATATCTCAAGGAATAAAAATATATAAAGAAGTTAAGATTTGATATTTGTTAAGCATCGTTAAATATGTCATGCAAGTGATCGATAGATCTGATAGCTAGTGACCAGGAAAATATATAAGATTTTAATGCAATGATGCATGTTTCATGATAAGTGCAACTTGGATCTACGCATGAGAACACGAAAACCAATTTATTTCTCTTCTTCAGCACCTACAGAAAATCCTTACAGAGAAATAACGCCACAATTCCATGCCCACACTTAATCTAGGAAAAGACTACATGCACCTGGTAATAGGCCTGCCCACAAGTCTACCTCAACAACAACAAGTGCGCCTAGCAATCCAAGTACATGTGCCAACTGAAAATATAGAATGAAGTGAAGAAATGGTGAAGCATGGTAATGAACCAAGCAACCGTCTACGTGCATTCTCAGCGGGAAAGAAAATGCACCCTCGTAGAGCAATATTGTTTATACATCAAATACCATTTGGAATAAAGACACAAATATCTTGATTGGAGGTATTGTTTTATTTTTATTTTTTTTATCTCACATGCATCTCCGTAGAATTTAAAGTAAAATCTCTACGTCGAGGAGTCCCTTTTCCCACAACCAAGGGGGTCTCATACACTAATTTGGTGTCTGGCTTGGTAGTGACCTTAAAAATAGATTATTATTATTATTGAATTTTGTGGAGTTCTTTATTTATATTAAATTTTGGGCCACTTATAAGATGTAAGTGGAGAGGGGCCTACGTGGTTGGGTGCTACTCTTTGTGTTAGAACATGTACTTCCATTGTAAACCTCACCTTGTAAGTTGAGTGGGTCGACCAATTCTTTGGGTCTGTTAATGCTCTGTAAATTCCCAGAGGTTGTCAGAGTAGAAGAAATTCACAAGAGGTAACTTTATCCAACCACTTCGAAACTGGAATCTGGCCCTACCATCTTTAGAGAGGGATCTCTTTGTATGATTTAGCTATGTTTTAACTTTAAGATATTAGGCTAGTTAAATAAAATAAGATTGAAAAGGTTTGTTGTTGTTTTTGTTAAGTTAGTTGAAAAGAGTTTACGCTTCCATTGGGCTATGGGGTCTGTATTATAAAGGTGGAGATCCTAACATAAACTAAAATATTCTTTTCACAAGGCAAGATAATGCATTCATTGGATCCTTTAGCAATAAAGTTGATCCAGAATTGGATCCAGAAGCCTGACAGGGCTTAAAAATGCTCAAAAATGAAAGTGCTCGGAATCTGACGAAACTAGCGCCATTGCGTCCGTCTCGTCTTCCTAATTCTAGCCATATATTTACTTCGTCGAATGGGCTCAATATGCACAAGATATCGCGTTCTGTCCGAAAAGACAAACAGGCAAAAAAAAAAAGGGGACGATTGTACAGTCCGTATAGTTCCACGTGGCATGCTGACTGTATAGGCCATATAGCTGACGTGGCAACCCCGGGAGGTGACACGTGGTAGTTCTAGGAGGCAACACGTGGTAGGCTGATATGGTGTACGGGCAGATAGCTGGACCAATCCAGGGGTGACACGTGTCATCACTGTAAGGGTGACACGTGGCACAGGATGACGTCAGTAGCTGTCTGGGCAGGTAATGTGGCGTACGACATTTGATGACGTGGCAGACACATGGTAGGCTGACAGGGCAGTACGATGACAGGTGGCAGGCACGTGGACCATTCGTCGATTGACGCGTGGCAGATTTTGATTCGGTGTTGAGGTGCCACGTGGCCCAATCATGGGCTGCCACGTGGCACCCTGTGGTTGGCTAATGGTTTTGTGTAAAATTTTGTGGTTTCACTGGGGGTCGAACCCTCGACCTATTCCTCCGGGCTGTGGACTGGCAGGGCCGGGCTAACCGCCCGCCCCACGGGTGATCCTTGTTAACTATATGCAAAAGAATATATTTAAATTTAAATGAAGGAGAGGTCAGCGGGGGAAAGGGTCGGGGCTTAGCCCCAGCCCTCGGTGCAAACATACAACACACGACCGCAACCATGTAGCCAGGAGCCAAAGCGCGGGGTTTAAACCATATGCGGGTGTATTGGATATGGACTAGCCCATGGATCCCGGGCGGATCCCCCGAGATCCCACAGGACCAAGAACCTATTCCGAACAGGGCGCGCACGGGTAGTTGTTATACCAATGGTCATATGACCATGCCACCGAACCAGGAGCCAGCGAGTATGGAGAGGGGCCAACGCATAGCTTGAGGGGCTAGCGCTTGGCCACATGGCCTCATATGACCTTGCCAAGGGGGCGCGCGCCCAACTCTAGGGGGCTTATCCCCAAATAATTGAAAAAATGGGTTTTTTATAATGTATTTGGATTTTTATTTGATTCCAAGCCTGATTTTAATTGATTTTCTCCATTTTTGGGAGATATTGGGCATTTTTGGAGCCTAAATTTTGGGAGGAAGTTGGAGATGGACAACCAATTTCACATCTATATAAACCAGGCTTGTTTGAGGCCATGGAGGACAGTCAAGGACAAAAAAAGCAGATTTATGCTGAAGAGAAGCCAAGCCAAAGCCATTTTTATGCAGGGAAGATTTTGAGGAGCAGACGTTGTTGGGCCATTTCTGGGAGCTCCAGACATCCGTTTTGCAAGTCGTTTTCTTTGCAGGGTTCTTGAGATTTGGACGAACATGACCAGATCAGTCTTGTAGCCAATTGGCACTGCTGCATTGTACTTTTGAGCTTTTGAACAGAAATAAAGAAGCCTCCCCCACAGAGACAAAGGCCCGGAGATGTAGGCAAAGTTGTGCTGAACTTCGTTATCAATCTGCGTGTTATGGTTTGTTGTCTATTATTTCATTTCAGATCTGCATATGTGTATATGGCTGTCATAATTCCTCTTCTTTCCTCATTCTTTCATTAAGTTTCTCAA
>JZKD02S2062083.1:7780-52379 GCA_000966675.3 Picea glauca | reverse complement strand
AGACTTATGAAGGAAGTATCAAAGAAGAGGATAAAGAAAAAGATAAAATATTTATTTCAAGTATGATCACTCACGAGAGTGACAAAGGTATGTGTTTAGCTATGATAGTAAGAAAGAAAAAAAATTGGAAATTTCATAGCTAGAGTGAAAAAGAGTTCAAAAGTCTTATTCATGATTAGGGTTTCAGATGTGTACATGGTTGAATAAGTTTTACTTAAGAAAAGATGTGTACTACTCTGATAGAAATCATGATATAGTTTTATTTGATTACTGCTTATTGTTACTAACTGATTAGCTAAGTGACATATCTCAGAAAGCATATTGTAAGTAAGTTCACAGGTCTCGGAAGAAAGAACTTATGCCTTGACTTGCAGAAGTTAGACAGCATGAGAAGGACTTATGATATGGTGACAATCAGTAAAGACCAGACAGTATCCAGTATTTATATAGGAGCAGGAGGCTCCTAAAGATGCAGAACAAAAATGTTCAAGATGAAGAGAAAGATGGATACTCAGATATAGTTGATGAGATGCAGGTAACTGCAGGTTGTTCCAGTATCGTTCTTACAGATGCATAGGGAGCAGGTTGATCCAGTATGAAGACAAAAAGAAAGAAATGTTCAAACTCAAGAAGGCACCCAGGATATTACAGAAGAGAACTTCAAGGACGATGATTATCAGATGTTACACAGTTAAATAAGCTCTTAGCTTGGTGCAAGAGGGAGCAATGTCTCCAAGTTTGAAATGGAGGATCATGATTTGGTGTAGTTAGGAAAGCAGTGGTCCATGGAACAGGAGATATTTTGATCAAGATGAAAGTTATCCAGTAGATGGATGGTGCCCAACAGATGGATAACATGGTATTATACCATAGAAATATTTTGGACCACAAGTGATTTTTTCAGGTCCCATAGCTAGACCTTCGTAGAGAAGGAATGAGCAATCCCACAGGTAGACCTTCATAGAGAAGGAAAAGAGAAGAGACCTTTATAGAGAAGGAAGAGACCTTCGTAGAGAAGGGGAATGAGAAATTTGCCAAGGTTGGCCTCTGTCCAAGTGTTGAGTTTTGGATACTCTAGGTACATGCTAGAATACCCTCGTAGAGAGGGGTGTGACCACCCTCGTAGAGAGGAGTGTGGATGTTTCTCCAAGGGGCAATAGGTAGATACTCTCCTCTGGAAAAGGACTGAGTAGCTTGGAACACATACCTTGACCATGTGGAATGGTTAGTTGGCTCTTGAGGTTTGTGTCGTGATCCTGCGTGGATCATGGAAAGGGAGTCTGGTCTTTCCCAGGCTAGCATCTTATCTTCTCTAGTTCATGTGGGATGACTAGGAGTGAAGCTATGGTAGTATTCCTCCCCAGTGGATGGGTGAGATAGATGCTTGCAAGAGAAGGGATAACATAAAAGGAATGGAAAAACTCATAGAATATGTTTTGTGTGAAGATAAGAAAGAGTATCTTTTGCGTGAAGATGAAATAAAGAAAGAGTGTCTTTTGTGCGAAGATAAAGAGAACAAAACTTCTTTAATATGGATTCATGGAGAACCAGTCAATGATCGTGATGCCATATGACCAAGTGGATTATATTGATGCTTGTTGTTGCCCAGTTGATGATGTTGCCTAGATGATAATGTTCTCCAATTGATGATGTTGCCCAATTGATGATGTTGCCCAGTTGATAATGTTATCCAGTTGATGTTGTTGCCCAATTGATGATGTTGCCCAGTTGATAATGTTATCCAGTTGATTTTGTTGCCTAGTTGATGATGTTGCCCAGTTGATGTTGTTGTCCAGTTGATGATGATTATCCAGTTGATGATATTGCCCAGATAATATTGTTCAGTTGATGATGACATCCAGTGACCTATTAAAAGATAAAGAATATCCTTCTTGTTAAGAGGGAGTGTTAAAATATTGTGTAACTGCAAAGAATATTCTTATCCCCTTTTGTGGATAAAGCAAAAGATAAAATATATATATATATATTGACAATTCGGCCCTATTGTGCCTAGACAAGACAAATGTAAATTAAAAAGGTAAAGTGGACAGGTCGACCTTGACCTAATTATTAGGGGGAGCACAACTTGTATTTATAAGAGGCCTAGCACCTCATTTGTACACACACTCATCAAGCTCTCTCTATCAAGTGCGCAAGTCTGAGAGTGATGCAGCTACAAGGAGAAGTGACGTGGCAACAAGGAAGAGTATCTCAGTAAAGTTGAAGGTTATCTTGGTGAAGGACTATCTTGGTCTAAGTGGTGAGCTACTCTGTTTATGATAGGGTTTTTGTTGGATCTTCTATTTGGTGAGATCTCTCTTGTGAGAGACACTATACTTGGTTATTGAATCTATATTAAGAATTTTTGTTGGGTTTTCTTCCCCTTGAGGGTTTCCCAGGATAAATGCTTGTGTACTCTGTGATTGTGTTTCTTTCAGTAAGATCCTTATTATGTTGTTGTTATAATCAAGATTAATAATAATAGATTAAGCAAGAAACTTTAACAGATCCAAGCTTGGTCACGGAGGTGAAATATTCCTCCCTCACCATTCTACATCGGATCTACTCATTTTTAGGAGAGTTCCACACCAGCCACGGGTACATGAAGAGAGAGGGTGCACCATTGGGGGTTTCTAGCAAGGGGGGCGCACCATTCATTGAGGGAATTTTGATCTAAGAGATTGAAAGGGCTTCTGGGGATTCTAGCATCTGGGTTTTTCTTGCAGGGTCTTGACCATCATTTCTAGTCCATTCCAAAGGAGTTTGAGGTGTCGTTTGATTTACTAGAGCATTGGGCGAATTGGAGGAGAGGGGCACACTTCAAAAATTAGTTTCACCCATTTGATAGCTCAGATCTTCATTATTTCGGTTGGGACTTCACCGGTGAGGTAACCGTCTCTGGATCTATCATTTTAGTGGTTTTGTGGGGCATTTGGAGGCCTCTAGGAGAGAGGCCGATTTAGTGGTCTTCATTCATCCAGGAGGGCGCAAACCAGATTAGGGGTTTATGCATTGAGTGGGGTAGAACTCCGCCATTTGTTTTGAGACTTCAAGAGGACACTCTACTCGCCTCGATCTACACTTTGGAATCTTCTTTGAAGTATTTGGAGGTCTTTGGCAATAGGGACGAATTATTGAGGGTCTTCAGTATTCCAACAGGACGTAGCTCAGCCAGTCTTGGGGTTTGGCACTTCATACGGCTCGGATCTCATCTTGTGTTCATCTATTGCATTCAGGAGGGCCTTTGGAGGCTTGTAGTTTCTCTTCTTTATTTGATTGAGGATTAACTTCATTTTATTATGATCTATTAGCTATATTGTACCAGATCTACAGATCCATTGTATTAGGATCTTCTTTATGAATAATATCAGATATGAGATATTTGAGTTATCACTTGTGTTATTCATCATGCATCTGGTTGAGGTATGTCCATTGCTATATTTATGATTGATTATTGCTGCAAACACACATTAAAATCATCAGTATAACCTTAGCACAACTTAAAGGGTCATAATAAGCAAAGTGTTTGACGAAATGCCACAATCAGAAACAGTTTAAAATTCATGCAAAACGTGATGTTCCTGCCATCCTAGCTTGGGAACATTACAAAAAACAAAAAGGAAAACAAAAAGTCGTACTCTGGGAATAAAAAGACTTGTCCCCGACAGCAGCGCCAAAGATGTTGTCGTCCTAATACACAACTACAAGTGTGGAGAAGTATCCAACCCACTTGGTGTGTCCTTGCAGGCACAAACCTAAGTCTAGACCCACTGTCACCTCGATCTAGACTCCTTCCGTCTAGGCTCACTCCTAGGGAAGCCAAGGGGGGTAGACCCTATAAAACTATGTGAAGTATTTTATTAATGTTCTAGGAGTTAATTGTTTTTTTTATTAGGAAGACCCAACCCAATGACAAGCAACGATGCAAGGATGCAACTCTTTCAATGACAAGCAAAATTTGTACTTTACAAAAATATAAACAAACCATTGCCTAAAGCTTATCCAATCCCAACTTATTGAATTATGCACAAGTAAAAGATATTTATACAAATTAAACTAAAATAAAGAATGGAATAACTTACACAATGAATGAATTAGGGGGGAATTAAGTGTGAAATTTACAAACCTACACTATGTTACTACTCCAAATCCTTATCCCTTCAACCAAGAGGAAGTGTTGGGTGCTCAATAAGAAGAACAATAAGGTTCTTCCCTAGATCCACAGGTCAAATCCAAGATGCTTAGGCGGTCAACAAGGAGGACATGTAGTGCCGTGAAACCGTCCTCGGCTTCAACCCCTTCTAGCCTCCCAAGTCACCCATTTTTATTGGTTAAAAAAATAATGGAGTTAGGTGCCTAATTAAACTAGCCACGTAGTCATTTTCCCTTTCTTGTTACCCAAGATCCACAAAGTGGAAAGGGGAGGGAATATGGGGCAAAAGACGAGGCACGAGTTTGATTACTTTGCAAAGAAAATAAATACTAAGTAGCCATCACAATATTGCAAGGATGACAAAGCCACTCACATGCAAGGTGTGGGCTCAAATAAAAAATTGAAATAACTTGAAATAAATTGAAATAAACAAACTGGCCACACAACTTTGCCTTAAGGACAAAGGTGGGAAAAATAAATTAGCTTTGCAAACCTCACAACTATGACACAATATGGAAGGAAAACCTATTGATTTTGTGCCAAGGTGGTTAAAAGAATTTGAAATAAAATAAGACAAGTTAGCACTATCCACTCAACCTTCTCTTTGTGGGAGAAGTGAGACAAACAAATTAAGCAAAAATACAAATTAAACAACTAATCTATCCAACACGGTATTACAAGGGTGGCAAAGCCATTCACATGCAAGATTTGGGCAAAGCAAAAAGTAAACAATACTTTACAATTTACAGATTATGAAAATGAAAAGAATGCAAGCCCAATAGACTCTCTTGGGCTGCTTACAATGATTTGGAAAGTAAGAATAGAGAGGGGGTTTTGCACCAAGGCCTTTGGATGCTTCCTTGAGCTCCTTGTGACAAAAAATGGGTTGCACCTCCCCTTGGACTGGTGAAAACCTGCAAAAAAACAACAAGCTATGTTTGCTAGAAATTGCCTAAAACCACTTAAAATGAGTTAGTGTTGGTTAGTATATGAAACGAAAAACTTTATATACAAAATATGAACACAAAATTTGATTAAAGTGTAGGATTTAGAAGATAAATAAGTGCATAAAGCAAGTAATATGAGCTGAAAATTATTTCAGAAATTTATGTGAAGTGAAATGAAGCTTTTGGAGTCCACCCCTCCAAGCTTTGAGTAACCTGCAAACCTATAAAATCTTTGCTACACAACCATTCGAGATTGAGACTGATGCATCTGACTATGTTGTAGGCGCAGTTCTCACTCAACATGGTCATCCAGTAGCATACCATAGTGAGACGCTCTTAGATACCGTCCGGAAATACCCCACCTATGAGAAGGAAATGCATTCCATTGTACAAGTCTGTCGTTAATGGAAACATTACATTTTGGGAAAGGAGACAATCATCCACACTGATCACAAGCCTCTGCATTTCATACAGACACATGAGAAGTTGCAGAATGACTGCCATCAAAAGTTGTCCACATACCTGCAGCAGTTCCATCTCAATATCAAGTATAAGAAAAGGAGCACAAATCATGTCGTTGTCTACCTCAGTCGACCTCTCGTGGCTGCACTCACCGCCGCGCTCCATTCCTGTGGGAATGAGGCATCTGAGTGGCCCCAACTTTATCAGCGAGATCTTGAATTCACCACCACCTACCATCTCTTGGGTATAGGCGTGAATGTCACCAATTTCACATTCAGGATGAATTGTTATGCCATCTAGGCCACCTCTATGTTCCTATAAGCGAACGTGCAAAGCTAATTTGGGAGGCTCACTACAGTCGAATGGCAGGACATTTTGGCTTGGAGAAAACTATGGTCATTCTACAGAAACATTTTTATTGGACAAAACTTTGACAGGACGTCAGCAAGTATATCAGATCTTGCATTGTATATGCCATTGCCAAGCCAACCATCAAGAAGCAAGGCTTATACATCCCTCTTCCTACTCCCGAGAGGCCTTAGGAATCCATCTCGGTGGATTACATGTCTGGCCTTCCGTCCACCAAGCAAGGCAATGATTGTGTATTTGTGGTGGTTGATCGGTTTTTGAAGATGGCCATTCTCACAGCCTGGAAGAAGAGCAGCACAGCGGCAGATACTACCAAGCTCTTCTTCGAATGAGTGTGGGTCCATTTTGGGATACCACAAACCATCATCTTCGATCGGGACAGCAGATTCCTTGTCACATTTTGGTCGAGTCTCTGGTCACTACTGGACACCAAACTCACTAAATCCACTGCCTTCCACCCTCAAACCGATGACCAAACGGAGGTCGTCAATCAAATGATTGTGCACATCCTACACATGTATAACTCTAAGCATCTGCGTACATGGGATGAGAGTCTTCCCTATGTTCAACACATCTACAATAGGGCTCTCCATAACTCCACCGGCCATAGGTCATTTCAGATGGGGCTAGGATTCCAGACCTTGGGTCCCATTGATGTTGCATTACCTCTTGCAACCACACAGACAAAATTTTTCCATATTCAGTCTGAGGCTGACAAAGCCACTCGATTCATTGAGCGGATTCATCACATCCGCCAACAGGTCCATAAGATTTTGCAAAAAGCCAATGCTAAGTACAAGGAGCGTCATGATCAACACCAGGTACTACATAAGTTTCAGTTGGGAGACAAGGTCTGGTTACATTTGCATAAAGAACGCCTTATAGGGCCCCATCGAAAGCTATGTCTATTTCTCTATGGGCCTTAGACTATCATCAAGGCTTGGGTGACAATGTTTTTGAGCTCAACACTCCCCCCTTCCTTGGCTTACACCCAATGTTCAATGTGGACCTCCTCTGACCATATTTTCCACCATTATTGGACACCTCAGAGATTCCAGAATAGTTGACACCAACAGAGCTCAACCCTGACTACATGGAACAGACATCCACTAATCAGATAGTGGAAACACAGGTTAAGGGCACTCGCCAACAGAGGATCCAACTTTATCGGGTTGTCAAGGCAAGGCAGCTCTTGCACTAAGGAAATTGGCTCACTCGGGGCCAAATCTAGCAAAAAATTTCTCACATGATGGGGGCACTCAATGCAATGGAGGCCATTGCTTCCTAAGGGGTGAAGACTGATCCAAGTGGATATTGGTGGCCACCCACCTATTCCAACTGGCTCATCTTGACAGTTTTAGTTCAGCACGTTCTTCTGTAATTCTTTGTAATTGTGGGTTCTACCTTTCCAGGGTTGTCTGAAGCCCTACACAACTTCCAGGTGGAGATTGGTGGCGACCCACCTAATCCAACAAGCTTATTTTGGAAGTTTTCATGTCAGTACATCTTTCTGTACTTCCAGGGTCGTTTTGGGGCCCTAAATAATGTTTTTTTTTGGCTTGTCATAGTCAAAATGTAGATAGATTTAAAGTTTTATGGCATAATGTGTAGTTCTCTAAAATACCTTTCCAACGCGCTATCACGCACCTAAAACGAAGGTCGTATGCAAAAGTTACGACCCCGGGAAGTTGAGGTACCAACTTACCTATCGGGGCCCACATAAATTTTGTCGTTTCATCTCGTAGGGTTAGGTTTTTTTATGTCTACCTAGTTTTGGCATTCATAGGTAATGTTAAAAAGGCCTCTGGAACCTCATTGTAATCATTTTGCTCAGACGGATGCACGTAGCAGCCATATCTCTTCTAAGAGATAGCTACCACCATTCGAGCAAGTTGTTTTCAATTCTACAGTTTTACAGTTTCAACCTATTTTATTTATTCAATAGAATTTATTGTTCTTTGGATATCTGTTGTTGTTATTTGTATCTTTGTGTTATTGTATTCAGTCTGTTATTCATTTCGTTCTGCTCAAAAATCTGGATCACTTAAACTTCGTCTCATTTTCGCAATTGAAAAAGGGTGTAAGGACCTAAATGTTTTTGGGGACTCTATGATGGTGATAAATTGGTCTAGAGGAACTCAAACATGCCACAATTTAAGATTGGAAGCAATACTTGAAGAATTTAGATCTTTGCAGAACATGCTTGATAGTTTCTCATGTCGTCATGTTTACAGAGAGAGAAACAAGGAAGTAGAGAGGAGGTTGAAAGAAGGCATATGGCTGGCTGTGGGATACTGGAAAATCTTAGAGTTTAAAGAGGGTGAACAATTTGAATTTTATCATAGGCCCTTCATTCAGGGACCGAAACTTATAAACATAAATTAATTTTCACTTAGACTATTTTTGTTATAAACAGATATAGTTATGTAACCAGTGTTTGTTTTATTTCTACAACAACAAAAAGGCCTTATACAACATACATTAGTTAGAGAACTTTTTTGTATCAGATCCAACAACAAAAAATCCACTATATTGTATATTTTTGTAAAACTTGTTTGAAGTCAAAGGAATTAATAGGATCTATAGTCAACTCGTTTTTGGCTACCAGCACTACTCGAAATACATTTATGCATCTACAAAATGTAATTTTGTTCACCACTGCTGAAATAAAATTACTCTTTTTTTCTGTGGAAAAAAAAAGAATTTTGAATAATTAAAATTGCAATAATGTTTAAGTTCCTTAAAACTTTAGACAAAGGCATACATATTTTGGGTCAACATGAGTGAAATAGATGGTCAATGGATTTTCCAACACTATATGGTCAATGGTCAAGGAAGTCAAGAAATTCCATGCACACCTCTACTTAGAGACCATGCAAGCCTCTACTTAGACACACATTTATTGGATTTTCTTCCCCATAGTATATTCAGTTGACAAATGGCTAAACTCAATTACTCAGCTCCAAGAAGGGTGTTATTTAAGAGTGGGATATGGATGTCTAGTTTTGTAATCAAATGGGTTCAACCATGAGGGAGGGTTCGAGACTTCCCTTGTTTTGGTAGGTCAAGAATTATTTTTCTATATACATTTTTCCATCTAGAGATGGTTATGCTTGTGGACATGGTGCTAGAGGGCAATGTAGTATGCAATGCTATTATGGGTTGTTCCTCCCAAATGAATATAATGTGTTACTATACAATGGAGGCTTTGGGTCTCAAATCCAATAGGTTGAGTATTCACTCTTTGCTCCTTCGTAGTGGCAATGGTGAGAATGTCCAAAAGGCATGATGGAGGGTATTCTTGTTCTTATTGGTCGGGTTCAAATCTTGACTACCTTCCATGTTTATTTTGGTGTGTAGTGTGAGATCGACAATGGAGAGCTTTGCGACGACTTACTACATGACATTTTTCGACAAGTAGGAGTACAACAAGGGTTATGTTGACATGCATTCTCTATTTACTTAGAGGTGGTTTCATCCCTTAGTTAATCAGAAGATGAGGATTTCCCCTAATCAACAATCCATTGTATTCATTTGGCAACAAACTATGAAGATGACAGAGAAGCACAAAAAAATAACAGTCGACGAAAATACCAATTTCAACATAATCATGAACCGATACATAATTTTGTTGTACTTCATTCATTTTGCAGATTAATTATAAATCACCACACTTTCATCTCATTAGTCTGTTATGCATAAGAACAACTTATTTATATGGACTTGCTTGATAACATCAAGGGTGTGGAGATGGTAGGATGCAATTCCACTATTCGTTGAAAACTTTAAAGTTGTAGGTTATAAATGAAGAACAAAAGGTAAAGTTACACCCATAGAAAAGATCAAATTGTATTCGATGAAATAAGTTATTGTTGAAGAACATACAATGGACATGCAAATTATGAATGAAGAATAGAGATGGATGAATTATAGATGAACATTGAAGGTTGGATTGAGAAAATGAATATGGAAAATAAAAATATAATTTACAAATTTCATCGTCTAACTGATTTGATAGACAAATCTTGTAAAGTTTTTTCATATAATAAACACTTCCACATAATTAATTTAATGGGGTTTTTAATATAAAGGAGACTTTATATTTGGGATGTTTTAACAGTTCTGTGATCACTATGACATCGTTATGGGACACTTCTAATAAATTATAAAAATTTGACTATAATTTTCAGCATGACAATCGACTTAAAATTATTTTGTCAAAGTATTTGACAACACAATATTTTATCACTATGACATCGTTATGGGACACTTCTAATAAATTATAAAAATTTGACTATAATTTTCAGCATGACAATCGACTTAAAATTATTTTGTCAAAGTATTTGACAACACAATATTTTATCACTATGACATCGTTATGGGACACTTCTAATAAATTATAAAAATTTGACTATAATTTTCAGCATGACAATCGACTTAAAATTATTTTGTCAAAGTATTTGACAACACAATATTTTATTTGTTTTTTCGTGATCACGGGGAGCCCACGGTGGTGCGCGGTGACAATCAACTTGCCCATATTGGAAAACGACGACCACAATTTTCATGCCATATAATACTAGGTGCTATGTCATTGTCACATGATACTAGGTGCTATGTCTTCTTTTTCTTTTTAATTGATTATATATATTAGGATATTTAAATAATAATTGAAAACGTATGTAAACCATATATAATAATAATTAAAAAAATAGATGAGAGATTTTTAAGATTTTAAAAATTATTTTTAAATATAAAATATAATATATTTGAGTGTTTATTATTGATGGATAAATATAATTTATTTTTGATGATAACTAAATACATTATGGAAGATATAACCAACATGAATGTGAGCTTTTTTTTAAGTGTCTTTTATATACAGTTTGAGTGGGTCTAATGGTTAAGAACATGTGTTTCATCTTAAGAGGTCACAGGTTCAAATCAATTAAGGGGGTCTCATACACCAATTTGGTGTGTTGGCTTAGCCGTGACCTTAAAAATAGATTATTATTATTATTATGATGTTCATGATTACAATAGGTTTCTACTACAAAAATCTTTTAGAGATTTTTTTGGACACAATTTACAAGCGAGGTGTTTATTGTCATTCAAACCCAATTTAAAAGAGGGAAGAGAATGTGTTTTGTTATTCAAACTAGATTTGAGAAGAAAGAGGATGTTCAAGAAAAACCATATAATTAATAGGATGTAAAAGTTTTGATGTGAGAATCCCAAAGGTCTCATTCAACTAATTAAATTAAATGCATTATTCTTCTTTAGCATTTAAGAGTCATGTGCTCAATTTCTCCGCTTATCAATGTCATATTCACAATTTTCATGCCATGTGATACTAGGTGTTGGTGTTATGTTATTGTCATATGATACTAGATGTTATGTCTTTTTTTTAATTAATTATATATAAGAAATTTAAATAATATATAATAATAATTGAAAAATAATTATAGTTATAAGATATTTAAACAATATATAATAATAATTAAAAATAAATGAAAAAAGAATTAGATGAGAGATTTTTAAGATTTTAAAACTAATTTTAAATATGAAATATAATATATTTGACTATCTATTATTTATGAGGATAAATATAATTTATTTTTGACGACAACAAGGCACGTCATGGAAGACTTAACCAATGTGAATGTGAGTTTCCTTTTACTTGTGTCTTTTATATGTGTGTTCATAGTTGCAACAGATTTTGACTACAAGGATTTTTTAGGGGTTGCATTTGGACTCCAAGTACAAGGATTGAATGAGGTTACAAGTGGGGTGTGTGTTGTCGTTCAAACCAAATTTGAGAGGGAGAGGATGTGTTTTGTTATTCAAATTAGATTTGAGAGGGAAGAGGACGCTTAAGGCGGACCGAATGTCTAGTAGGAGGAAAGAGTTTTGATGCGAGAGTCCCAAAGGTCTCATTCAACTAATTAAATGTACGAATTTTTAATATTGAAATCAAATGCCTCATTCTTCTTTGGCATTTGAGGGTCATGTACTCAATTTCTCCACTTATCAATCTCATATTCTACAGTCCATTGGATGCATACCTCAATTTGCTCATATTCAATAACATTTTTGTTAATTTTGTAGGCAACAACAGAACCTTACTTGCATTCAGTGCTTATGCATACTTTTTTTCTTCTTCCGTGAAATCCATATCCCAGAGAAACCCACCATGCACTTCCCCTTGGTCATTTGTTTTTTCATGTACTCAAGGCCTGGATAAAAGAGGAACCCAATGAAAATAACAATGATGTTGGTAATCATGATTTTTTTAGAGGCAATTACCAACAACACCACACATAACAGTGTTGAAGGAGGATTGCACATTAAAGTTGCTCCCAGTCCCAAGAGGATTCTTTTAGTTCCGAGGAATTGTCAAATTCTTGATCCTAAACCATATAAAATCTGCACATTTTGGAAGCATGCCAAAATAATGTACCTTTGCTTTCCATTATGCTTCGGTCAAAGCTATGAAAATATGGTTTGTTGTGGAACCAAGGCCTGCCAAGGCCTCCCCATTCCTTGTAGGAATGGAAGGAGTAATTTCTCCAGTGCCTATATGAAAGGAAATAAATAAAACATACATAGAACTCAAAATCAAATTGAAAAAACAATCAAACCCAATTTCATAAATAAAATTTAGGACCCAAAAACTCAACAAGTGGAGAAAATATAAAATAAACACACCACCTATCCCTCCCCTCTTGATCATTGATTCTCTCTAAATGACCCCTCCATAGGAATAACAATCTCATCCTCAAAGGATTGGAACTCTCATGCTACTACTTTAAAGTATAATATTTCCAATTTCAACCAATTTATCCTCAACTTCTTTCTTCTAAGCCCGATTAGTGTTCACTTTGGAATGTGCTTGAGAATAGATGTAGTTGAATTAGTTCTTGAATACCCAAATGTAAAGGGTACTCTTTTCCCACTCTTCACACTCCCAAGGCTCTCACTCTACTTAGAATTGCTATATTTGGGCTCTTCTACAACCATAAATCTCAATTGCTCTACTTCCCTTAAATTTTCCCTTTTTGAATCATTACACTACAGTTGTAGACCTTTGTTTTTAAACTTTGTGCTACTTGATTTGGGTTGTAGAACAAGGAGACACACATACTTTCTCAAGCCTTCTACCACAAAGCTCCATATATGATGTTGTCTACAAGTGTCCAATGATGCAAATGTTAGAAGACTTGTGGGGAGCAAGACGAGCCTTGTTTTCTTTCTTTGTAGAGTGAAAGTCCTAGTCCTAGCTCTAGTTCTAATTCTAAGAGAGCTAGATAGGGATGCCTCCATGAATGCAAGATCCTTGATTCTTTTGGCCTTTCTCATGTATTTACCCATCCTATAACCACATGAAGTAGCCACGGTTGGAACTGAAAAAAATAAGGTACTATGAGGCTGACAACTAAGGTCTATCTTTGACCTTGAGATTGGCTCTAAGTTTAATCTCCAAACTGTCCTTTGTTGTTGTTTTAGGACAACAAACAATTTTCAACTTTCTGCCCATATTTTTTATTGGTTAAGTGTTCTTTTAGGTGCCCTTGCAAGTGTTTTTGAACCGGTGGTTAGCACATGCAATATATCTCAAAACAAGTAACACTCCTCTAGATCTTTACAACACAAATAAGTTGATCTACACTCTAAGCATGCATGAAAATAGGACACAGGTATTTTTCGTCACCGTGACCCTGGATAAAACCCCCTCAGGGAAAACCATTGTGGAATGAAAGTAGATATAATAATGATCTCAAATAGTGAATACAACAAGGAATACAATACAAGAAAACATGGTATAATAGCAAACTCCTCTCAATCTTGTAGCACAGGCTCCAAGATGAATGCGCCTAGATAAATGCACCCCTCTCTCCTTGTTTCTCTATCCACTGAACTGAAGCACCCAAGATCCTTTTTGGCCCAATGAAGAATGCCTTGCACACAAACCAACAGTTATGTGCCTCCTCAAGCATGAACCAGACAGATCTGAGATCAAGAAAGGCCTCCTAGTGCCTGTTAGATGTGCACCCTCCTCCAACCAAGCAATATTGATCACCATAAATAAACAAGGGTCCAAGCCTCCATAGCTCCTCCATGGATGGAGGCACCCAAGCTTCCCTCTCGCAATGATTCCATTCCCATATCCATTCCTCCTCTATAGCTCTCGTAGTGAACAAATGAGTGAATGAGCCTCCAAGACACCTATGCACCCCTCTTAAACCTCGATAAGGATACCTAGGATTTGGATGGCTAAGATCTCCCCATGCCATCTCTAATCAAAGATTGATATCATTCCACAATAATCTCACTCACAAACACACTTTGGGTTAAGTTCCTTAAGTTCACTTTATGTCTATTAATTCACCCACTTTGTGAATTAATTGTCACTTTTGGCTAAAAGTGACTAATTTCACTTTTGACTTAAAACTCCTAAGTCAAAGTGAAATTAGACATAAAGTACAAGGTACAAAGGTACCAACATATCCCTCTTGTGGTTAGAGGCTCAAAACCACAAGGGAACCACTTACCAAGGTACACCAAAACTCAACACTCCCTCTTACCGAGAAAAGTGTTTCTCACCAATCAATCTCGTCCCAGTTGGGGACTTCATTGCCTCCTGGAAAGGCCTAGGTGAGTATGGTTGTACCCTCTCATCAAAGTGGCCTATATCTCTAATCTGCTCGACATGTCTTGACACTAATATGCTCAACCTGCCCTGACACTGATCCGTCAACCTGCCTGATCTCTAGATGGAAGTCCATCTCCACCTACCTAAGATCACCTAGATCTTGGCATCTCACCAAAGATCTCTCCCTCAACATCTCACCAAATATCTCTCCCTCGACATCTCACCAAAGGTATCTAGGTCTTGGAATCTCACCAAGATCCTCTCCTTGGTCTCTCACCAAGGTCCTATACTCATGGCATGCAAATGAGTCACATCTCTTGGCATTACACCAAGAGTCTCTAGGTCTTGGCATCTCACAAAGATCCTCAACCATGGTCTCTCACCAAGGATTTCTACCTTCTGGCATCTCACCAATGGTCACTACTCTTAACATCTCACCAAGAGTCTCTCTCTTGGCATCTCACCAAGTGTCTCTCCCTCTTAGCATCTCACCAAGAATATCTGGATCCTGGCATCTCACTAAGATCCTCAACTTGGCCTCTCACCAAGTGACTTCCAGCTGAAGTGGAACATGAACCTGATATGCTCGTCTCTAGAGCCAAGTAAGGATCAAGCCTCTGTGGTTCCCTGCTCCTCCCCCTCATTAATATAAGATGCTTTTAAGCCCCTGCACCAACCCTTTGTCTCGGTGACTCTAAAACTGAAGTTGTCCTGGGCGGACTAGTCACCCCTGAGTATGGTGTCCTCGAAAACTGAGTCTGAGCTCCCTCTGAATCAACACTTTGAGTCAATAGGTCATCCTCAACTATGTCTCCCCACCTGTCATTGGGTGGTGAATCAACTGACAAAAGCACACTCCTTCACAAACTGAGTAGCGAATTCCTCCTCCTTTGTTGTCACTACCATACCATCTTGATGCTTCTTCTTCTTCCTCTTGGGACACTATCCAACATAGTGCCCCATTCCACCACAAGCAAAGCATCTCACTTTTCTTGTGTCCTTCTTCTACCCACTACCACTCTCCTATGGTTGGGTCCCTCCCTTGGGACCTTGTCTCACACCCTCACCGATCTTCTTCTTGCCATTTGACCAAAGAGAAATATCCTCATCCCCCTTAGGGCGTATGTTGTTGTCTTGAAGATACAGAGTTGCATATCAACTCCTCTTGTACAAAGTCGTCCCAAAGTCTCTCTCCCAAGTAGGCATGACCTTCGGGGCAACAATGTCTCGTGCAAATGAACCCAAGGTTTGGAAATGTTGTTCAAGGTTGTCCTCGCCAAAAATCATGGATCTACAATCTCTCCTACTATTGTTAACTCATCTCTAATCTGAGTGAATTTTCCTAGGTATGATGTGACCATCTCGGAATCGAGCATTTGAATGCTCCTGAGCTTGTCCTATAGAACCATCTTTCGGTTCTGGTTAGGAATCTGGTAAATCTTGCACAATGAGGCCCATATCTCAAAGGCATAGTCTTTCCCATCCATACGGGGTATGATGTGGTCCCTCACCACATCACAAATAGTCCTTGTTGCCTTGGTGTTTTTCTTCTTGGAATATGCATCCAACAATGTGTTGAGGGGTCCTAAATCCGTTTAACTCAACAGCAAGAACCAAACTCACCACAGAGGCCCAATTAGACTCTGCAGCGTTTGATGGTGGAATGGTTCTCCAGATCTTTTGATTTGGTTGATTTATCAATGGGCTTTACGTAGTGATTGACATGATATCTTCTTATGAAAGTTCCTCCTTCAATTTAAACATTCTTTCTTGTATTTTCTTTTATTAGATGGGTCTAATTAGAAGATGGGCGTTGGTATAAACCAAATTATAACAAAGGGGGTTTCTTAACTACTGGAGAAGGATAAGCTTAGGATAACCCTTTTTCTCAAGCATGCAGACAAAGATTTTCACACCTGTGACAAGCCTAGTACTAATACATTAACTCGTTGGTATTTCAATTATTGACTAAGATACAATTATCGAAAGAAAACATGCATGCAATAGAATGATGGCAAGAAAAATAGTTTCCTTAGCTCTAGAATTAATGACACATTAACACAACGATTTGTTTTCATCGTTAGATACAAGAACTACAAAAATATTGAAACAACTAACTTATCAATAGATTCATAAACTCTTACTCGTTACAACATCCATTCATGAAATAAAGTCAGAAGTAATTCCTCCTCAAATCCAATCACACACGCCTTTGATGAAAAAACAAAAGTTTGTCTCCGGTCCTAAACAAGACTTTTCAATTAAGGTAGTTCGGAAATAGTTCTTTACAATTCCAAAAATGAGGGTTTTTGCAAAACCATCAATCTTTTCTAAAAGGTCGATCCTCTTATTTATAACGAATTATTAACTAAAAATAACTATCAAAAGTGCAAGCTAAGTAAAACAAAACATTGCCACATGGAACTTCCATCTCTCTGTCTTTTAAGAGTCATCAAATAGTTTCACTGAAGTGGATGACTCTTCTCATACTTTGACCATTTGACGAAGAGTTCCTCACATGTGTTGGCATACGTGAATCTGTGTTGGTCCATGGGAGCTGAAAGGATTTATTTTACTTCTAGTGCATGTGCATGATACTTAACTATTTTGACACTTAACTACTGCAATATTGGTCGAGCCTTGATTGGGTGCTCCATGAACTGTTGTACTTGACTTGACGCCATGCTCGCCACCTTCGCTATCTCTGCAGTCCATGTCGAGTCTTGTTCTGCATGTTGTTTGACTATGTCATTCAAGTCGACAAAGTCCTCGGGTGAGCTGAATTCTAGGAGGCCAATGTATTTCATCTCCCCATTAATCTTGACCCAACTCCTTTTGCAATCGGCCCATTTTTCTTGAATCTCCCGCTGAGGTTCCTGGGCCATTTTCACTCAGTATTCGGGCGGCTTCCTTATACGATCTATGTTGTTTTCCCTCAACACTCGAATGTCGTGCTCTTCAGCATCCCGACCCTTTTGAACCACGTTGATTTAATCAATTCTTTCCACTGCTTAGTGGGCCTTCTCGTACCATATTTCCACATCCTTGCAGGTCTCTAGCGCCATAAGGGTGTCTTCTTGAAAGTCGGTTATCCCTGCAGTCAAAAGGTGTCATTCATTCGTGAATTTTTCATAGGCATTTTGGAACTCACTTCTCAAAAACACTATGGCTTGTGTGGAGTCCTGATAGTATTTCGTCAAATGACGCAAATGCTCCAACTCCTTTAGCGCAACAACTAGCTCCTTTTTGTCTCTTCTTTCTCTATCCAAGGTGGCATCTGTGATAGCCATCCCTATGCCGATAAGTTCAGACGTCTTGGCGTGTTCTATGACGATCATCTTTTCCTCTGTGGTGATGAGAATCGAGCTATCCAACGTAAGCCTCCTCTTCTTAGTGGTTCTCTTCATGATGACTTTCCTCTTTCGGTCGTAGGTGATTCCTTGTATATCAACGACCTCATCAACAAGTTCGAGGATTTGTTGTTCTCCCCAAGTTAGAGTATTTCCCAGGCTCCCAAATGTGTATATCTGCTCTAGGCTCGACTCCTGAACCTCTTCCACATGTCTCGATGGCTCGATTTTCATTTCTTTCTCATCGACTAGTAAAGTATCGGCAAAAACTGAGGAACCAGGGGCAAGTTCGGTACTTACTTGGAAATCGGTTGTTGAAATGTCAATTTCCAGTTGTGGAATTTCTTCTTCCTGTCTGATTGATCTTAGGTAATCCCCCAAGCTTTCCATTGGGGTTCTCGGTACGTCGAGTGGCTCAGTGTCTAAGGCACTTTTGACTTCATGCTCGCTCTGCGGATGGCTCTAAACTGGAGCATCGGAACTCGGGGTATATGCTCTCTCAGGTTCTTTCTCCTCTGTAATCTGCATTGACGTCACCGGGGAAACCTCTGAACTCTCCTCATCATAATAGATGGTTATCAAGTCGAACAATGGATTTGGTACACATGTTCTTCTTGATTTCCTCGCTATCTCATGATGGGTTGAAATTTCCCCTAGTGATATGATCTGTGGTGGTGGAACTTCAGGGTTTTCTGACCTGGTGATTTCTTCAAGTTGCATCGGCTCTAGGCCACTTGGCTCTCCTCAACTTTCGATTGGGTCATCAGCAGGAATCCTTGTCATTTCTATCATATCGGGGTCATTTTTCAATTGATCAATGATTCTCTCTGCCCCTTCTAGCAAGAGTAATCCCCTTCTTTGTGCCTTTGTTGTCTTTGTCGCCCTAATTTCTTCCCTGGCTTTGAGGGCCTCTTGAGCCGACTGCTCTATTGTCTCCACCTATTCATCCATGCTCATGGCCTTGAACCTGGTCATATTTGGGTTGGTCATTCTCTGTACCACCTCGTCTCAGTCCTAGGTGCACTCTGTGAAAAATTCAATCTCAAACTTATCATGATTGTATGGCCAACAGGATGATACATGTGAAGCATGTTGGAGGACCAAGCCTTTAGGGTCGTGCTTGCAGAATCGACTTGTCGGGAACCTGAATTCAAGTTGGCCCAGCCCTTCTTGTTTGTCTTGAGCAGTATCCTTTACCAGATAAAACCCCACATGGAAACCATAGGGCATGAAAGCTCGCTTCTTGTCCTTGACTAATGTGGCATTATAGCCCTGCAGGACAGTCTAATAGCATATTTCTCCCACAAAGAGATCGTCTGGGACATGAGCGCGTAGGAGATCTGGTGCCTGCCTCTGTATCACCGAAGACCGGAGGCTGGACAAAAGCTTTCTTTGTTGAGGTTCTTATGACTGGTTCTGCCCTGGGAGCATATTCCAGCTGCCTCACCACACCAGGAGAAGAACCTTCGCCTGTCTCGGCTTCCTTTATCTTGGGTGCCCTTGGAGAATGTCTGGTGGTTGGCTTTCTAGACAGCATTTTACCTGGAGTAAGAACAGAGTTTAGAGGCTGCGCAAGAAAATCATATGCATATATAAATCACAACCGTCGAATTTTGACAAACTTGAACACATACCTTTGCAACTTGTTTAACTTGGTTTTGATAATCTGAGGATCAACACAGTCTCGAGACGCTCGCTTTGCTCCTTTAGACGCTCTGGAATTCGAGCTTGTGTGCAGAATGATTTTGTTCAAAACCGTTCTAGAGATTTAATCAGGGATGAACTTACCTTGTCACATCAGCCAATCAATTTGGTTTATGAGTGTAATTTCATTAAATCTGTCGCCATATCTTCAAAGATGTTTAAAATTAAATTCATCGCGGGTTGATAGCACGGGCGCGGGTTGTAATGTGGCCTATCGGTGGTTTCAAATTGTGGTTGTTCAATCAGCGCACGAGGTAGCAACAAATGCGGGATGAAGCATTAACTGGTTTATTAAATGTTAGAATCTGATCGTATCTTATGCCAGAAACATCCCATCGTTTTGCTAGTCCAGTTGGTGGGTCGAGGGTCAGGATTCTGCTTCAAACACTTTTCGTTGATATCTTCTTGCAAAAGCTCCGACACCGATCAATCTTGTCATACTGTGCTAACGCGACAAAGTTGACTAGGAGGTGTGACTAGCACCCAGGGAACCTTAATATGACTTGGGACAAAACTAGGTTGTACGACCCCCTTACTTGATAAAGACACGTGGAATTCGAGACCGATGACTTCATTTGCTTGTGTTAATTGGAATCAGGACTTTCTTTAATCTATATGTTCTAAAACCCAATCCTATCTTGTCGATGCCAAAAAGTATCAAGGATCGGCGATCGACGATAAACCTGCCCAAGTGCTCTCGGATCGACTCTCTCGAAAAAGTTTCGATGCCGAAAACGCGTTGAGGATCAATGATCAGAGATATGTTTGTCGTAGACAAAATGATTGTTTTAACCTTTCTAGATTTCCCCGACCTCGATAAACTGCATCCTTCCCATATTTTGTCGATTGCTTTAACCTTTCTTTATGTCCTTTGTTAATGTCTATCCTTCCCATATTTTGTCGATGTCGAAGGGGATCGACTATCTCTTGAAACTTCATGTGAATAACTTACGCAAACCAACTCCACCTTCTGTTGATGTGGATGGGGATCGATGCTCAATGATTGTTGTAACTGTGTGGTCCCTTTACCTGCTTGAATTTTTCCAACGTCAAACCTAAGTGCGTTAGGTGCAGTGTTAACTGTCGATTCTTAATTCGAGTGTCAAGTTCTTTTAGACATGAGTTTTGACAAGTTGAAACAAAACTAACTTGATGATAAGAGTCGTGAAAACAAAACAAATATAAACCACTTCCCAAAGTGAAATTGATTCAGACAGTGAAGAAAATAAGTGGTACCCAGAAGTGATAAAATTTCATAAGGATTTTAGGGTGTGTTGAGTGCTCAACAAATGGCAACTTATTGGGCGAAAGAAGAATCTTTGTTACTTCCCCGGGCTTAGCTGATGCAGAAGCTGGTTAAGAACTTAACTGATTTTGTTTTTTATCAAATTCTCTTCTATCCTTGCATTTGAAATTTCCCCGGTTGGTGAATCTGGGCCTGCCTGTGGGGTTTCAACCTTTATTCCACCTTTGTTCCCTTTAACCATGACCCATGCCCCCTTTTGAAAAGAGTCGAGTAAAGAATTCATTGGCACCAAGCCTTTTAGTTATCATCATTCACTTGTTGCGGTGTTGCTCTGCCGCCAGCGAGCGACCATAGCCTCGGTGGAGTCACCCCGATGTCGCGGACCTTGCTCTGCTGCCAGCGAGCATCTATAGCCATGGTGGAGTCACCCCGATGTCACAGACCTTGCTCCACTACCAACGAGCGTCCATAGCCCCGACGGAGTTATCTGCATACCCTCTCCTACCTCATTCTCGTTTGATATAATTGATTTAATTTTGGCAGAGATACCCTGAGTGAGTGGGAGAGGAGGACGTATGTTATCTGCAAGATGAGATGGTTAAAGTGAAAAAAAAGTAAGCTTTGTCTTGAGGTACATGTATTCCTTTCTAGCTTATCATATTTACCTTTACGTTTTACCAGACCATTAGGCGGACACTTCATCACTTGCCAAGGTTGTTTATTTACAAAGGTTAGATACATAACTCTTTTAAGAAAACCCACAGTTTGCCCAACATTTCTTGTGTTATATGTAAGCACGAGTCAGGAACAAAGTTTGCTATACCATATAAATTAAGTTCAACCAATGTCTTATGGAACACAACTTTAAAGCACAAAAATACTACACAAAAGAAAATAGAAATAAAGGACTCCGCAATTAGCCTACCTAACACCTACAAAATAAAATAACGCAAAAACACACGCACTTATTTTTTAACAGAAATATTGTTTTAGGGCTTGGCCATTCACCGAGAGGGCGTCAAGTTCCCCCCTCAGATTTTGCAACCGATACATGCCTGCCTCAAATTTCTCGGCTACATGAAAAGGTTCGAGCCATAGATTCTGAAACTTTGAATGTTTTCCCTTTGTTTCATTTTCCCTATCCCATTTCAGGACTAAGTCTCGTACTTCAAAATTCTTCTCTTTGGCCTTGTGCTTGTCAAACCACATTTTAACTATCTGTTGATGAGCGATGAACTTTGATTTTTCTTTCTCTCTTTCTTCTTCTAGCATGAGGAGGGTATCAGTTTTTTGTTGAATAACTGATGAGGGTTGTCCTCTAGATCCTTGATTTTTCTAAAGAGATGGAAGGTATAGCCCGTTCGGGAGAATGGCTTCTTGTTTGTATATCAAAAAGTATGGAGATATCCCTATAGCTTCCTTAGGTGTTACTCTATCGGCCCATAAGGCATTATGAACTGAACTATGCCAATTCCTCATATTGTCTGCAATTGTTTTCTTCAATATCCTCAGTAGGTTCTTATTGGTTGATTATGCCACTCCATTCCCCTGTGGATAGTAGTTTGCAGAGTATCTGATTATGATTCCTTTGTCTAGAGAAAACTCTATTAATAGGGTGGAAGAAAAGTAAGCGACATTATCGAAAACAAGAATGGAAGGCATACTGAACCTTGTGATCAGATGTTTTTCTATGAATTGAATCACCACCTTTTCATTTACATGAGTCAGAGGGATGGCCTCTGCCCATTTTGTGAAATAGTCTGTAGCAGTCAGTATGTATCTATGTTGTTTTGAAGAACTCGAGGTGATTTATCCTATGACATATAACCCCATTGCTCGAATGTTCTGGATATGGCCATAGGTTGGAGTTGGACAACTACTCTCTTTTCCCTCCCCGCGCTCATTTGACAAGTTTTACAGTTTTTAGCGTATGTGTGAGCGTCTCTAAACAGAGTAGGCCAATAATAGTCGACTCTCGGTATCCCTTGAGCGGTGGTATTCCTTGCAAAGTGTCCACTCGTTAGAACATCATGGAGCTCCTTCAAAACCTTGTCTGTGTCTTCTCATTCGAGACATCTCAAAAGTACCTCATCAAAATTCATGCGGAAGAGCACAGAATTTATGAGGCGATATTATGTCGATTTTAGTTTGAGAGCTCTCCTTTCCTTAGGGTTTAGGTTTTCTAGGCAAGTCCTGTGATGCAGGAGATAAGTGAGTTTCCCATACTAAGACTCCTGCCCTGGGGGAACATATAAAGCTTCATTACACCATAACACCAATTCATTCTCCCACCCATACTCTTTACTTAATTGATCTTGGGCTTCAGCAACCAGTTTACACAATCCATGTTCCTTAACCAGTTTGGCAGGTTCTATATCTAGATCAAATTCTTGGAAAACTACCATCCAGTTTCCCATTTTCCTCTTCTTTCCCCCATCTCTTGTTGAGTGAATAGGGATCAGATTGCAGGATGAGGCACAATGACTTTGGTGTGGTTTTTTAGGATGTAAGGTCTAAAATGTTTTATTTCCTTGTACACCGCATAAGCATGTTTATCTATAACAGGGTAATTTAGTTCGACCCCTTGGAGATTAGTGCTCATAAATGAGACCGACGCCTCATTGTTGTCATCATTATTCGGAGTGAATACTACAACTAACGATTGGTCGGAGGCAAAAGTATAGAGGAAAAAATATTTGCTAAAGTCGAGACTTTGCAACAATGGAGCTTGAGATATTGTAGTCTTAATATTGCTGAAAGCACTTTTTCGTTCGTCATCCCAGTTAAATTAAACATCTTTACAGATCATCTTTTGTAAGGGTTTGATAATTTTAGCAAAATCGAGGGTGAACTTCCTCACAAACTCTATTTTCCCAAAGAAGGATTTCATAGCCTTTTTGTTGTGGTGTAAGGGAAGTTGAGTTATTGCCTTAATTCGTTCTGGGTCTTTGTGAGTTTATGCTTGAGATATAATATGACCTAGTAGTTTCCCTTCCTTGACACCAAAGTTAGTTTTCTTAGGGTTTACAGATATACCGTATTTCCTACACCTTTCGAAAATCTAGGTTAGGTGTTGGATGTGATCTTCTCTATTCTTTGAATACACGGTCACGTCATCCAAATAAACTACTACACATTTGTTGATTAGTCCCCGAAAATCTACATGCATGGACCTTTGGAAGGTTTCCCCTGCATTGATTAACCCAAAGTGCATGTGTTTATAAGCAAAGGTTCCCCACTTGGTTCGGAAGGTAGTTTTCAATCGATCTTCCTCTGAAACTAGAACTTGGTTGTAACCAGACATGGTCTATAGGGAGAAAATCTCAGAACCAGACATGATCTGCAAGAGTTGCTCCATCAGTGGGACTCGGTAGTTGTCCTTTTTTAATGCTCTGCTGAGGTTTCTGAAATCCACACACAGACGGATCTCCCCAGACTTTTTCCTAACATGAACCAAATTTGCTACCCATGTAGAGTGTCTAACCTGAAAGATAATTTTAGCATCTAGTAATTTCTTTAAATCCTGACACATGAGGGATTCCAGAGATGGGTGGTACTTTCGGAGCTTCTGTTGGAAGGGTTATACTCTTGGTTTTAACGGGATTGTGTGTTGAATGATGCGAGTGTCATAAGTCTTCAGATCTCGGTGGGACCACGCAAAAACATCTTGATATTCTCTGAAAAGTTTGAGATAGGCTTTCCTTTCTTCTTTAGATATTGTCTTGCCAAGATTTGTATTCTTAGGGTTCTCTGGGGTTTCTAGATTTATAGTCTCGTACATGGGACAAGAACTCCTTTTCTTTGTGTTTGTTGACCCTTTAAATCTTTCCCTTAAGTCAAAGAGGTTCTCCAAATTGGCTACCCCTTTTAGTATAGTGTGAAACCTTGGTTTGTCAGTTGAGTGATCTGTTTCACCTCTTTGTGTATGGGGATCGATTTCTACTAGTTGCTCTTGGAATACTTCATCATCAATGGCCAGGTATTTAAAACTTTCCTGATTGGTTAAGAAATTTATGATTTGATCATCTCCTTCAAAGACCTTCCAATTAGAAACATTGTTGGGAACTGATGGTTTGTAGAGCAGTTCCACAGTGAACCGGGAGGCTTCATAGTCTTCTAAAGGGGATAGCCTCGAGGCAAAAGTGGCCAGGGAATGAACACGAGTATTCTTTATTCTAGGAATCGTTGTAATGTTGAAGGCTTCTAAATGTTCTATTAGCCCGTGCACTTCTTGTTGATAATTCCTCAGGTGGGGAGAGTTGCACTGTATAGTCTTCCTTACTTGCCTAACAATGATTTCAGAGTCTCCGAAATCCTTTAGTTCTTTAATGTTTAAGTCTATGGCTTTCTTTATCCCTCGCACCAAAGCTTCATACTTGGCGGTGTTATTAGTGCATTCAAATTCTAGTCTGCAGGACAGGAAATTTTGTTTCCCCTTCGGATCAATGAGGATACACCTCGCTCCTGACCCTTCTTGCGATTTAGACCCATCAAAGTACAAGGTCCATACTTGCGAGTGAGAACTATCAACTTCTCCTTGTGTACTAACTCCTTCCTCTCCACCTATTTGCTTTGTGGTTTCCAACAGAGGTTGTTGACAGAAGAGGGTTTCTTCTGCTGCTGCCGGTATATTTTCTTGAAAATTCGTTTCGGAGTTTTGAGTAAGAGGTACGTCAAATGAGAGAGGGGAGAAAATATCGAAATCAGAATCACAGGAGTAGTTGCCTAACATGGGGAAATCTGTTGAAGAGGGTTCGTTGAGGGCTTCTAAATAGGTGACAGTATGTTTGAGATACCTTTCCCTGTCGATCTTAATCATGTTTGTGTGTCCCTTTAATGGCAACCAAAGGTAAGCCCAGTCTATGCTAAAGTATCCATTCAAATTCTCAGACCAATCTCAACTAAGTAGTAGTCCATAATCTTATGGTATATCTACTACAATGATGTCAATTACTTGAACAAATTCTCGGTGCGTCTCCATTCTGATCATGACATCCTTGAGTTCTCCTATAAATTTCACTTGGGTTCTGTCCAGTTGTATCACTTGTTTATCACTTTGGAGAGGGATTGCATTTAATTTCGTGCAGATAGATAATGGCATAACATCAACCAAACAATTATGGAGGTTTTTGTTGAAGACTTCAAACGTCAAGAGGAACGGTGGGACAAAAGGCTTTCCTTTTTTGTCTACAGAGCAAGTGTTCACAGTTGGTTTGTTTTTTAGATCCGTGGAGGCTGGATTTTCTCCTTGGTTAGTGCTTGTTATAGGAGTTTCTACTAACTTCAAGGCTTGTAAAAGAAAGTCATTTTGCTGGGGAATTCTACACATGTCCATGACCGATACATTTGCCTTCAATCTTTTTAGATCTTCTACTATGTTGTAGTCTAGCTTGGGTGATTCTCGTGTATGCATGTTTATAGGATTTCTTTGGGAGACAAAAGGTGCTTTCGGCTGATCAGATGTTTGTTTTTGCCTCGAAGTTTGGGCAATGGTAAGGTCATTTGAGACCGTCTGACCCTACTTCGTGTTTGCACAACCAAAACCTCCCCAGGTGATTCTTGAACCTCAAATGTATCATCGGAAGGCATTGGCAAGTCAGGATCCCACAACAACTTGGTTGTTTCTTCCGACGGGTCAACTTCTTCCTGATCAACAATATTCATCGTTGAACTGCTTGATTGCTCAGTAAGAGAAGCCTCGTCTAGGAACCGATTGGCCATCAAATACATGGCATGCACCCATTGTGGACAGTGTCTTTCAGAATGTTTCTCTTGGCGATAGGTACAGAAAGAGTCGGATGCTACATTGCCCAGGTCAATGTTTAAGTTGGTTGGGGGAGGTTCAATTGACTTGAACGGTGGGTTTCTTTTAAAAAAGGGTTTATGGGGCCTTTTCCCTTGGTTTCCTTCCCCTGCACTTCTTTTCATGTCTATGATTTCATTTGACAACTTCTTTATCATCCATTGTAGGTCCTTGATGTCTCCACTTCCCTTTTTGGGCCCTTGCTCTGTTTGTTTCCCTAGGGGTCTGGTCAACATGAGTCCTCTCCTGGGTGGAGGTTGAGTTTCCTTATTAACTAGTGAGACCTGGCCCTCTTTACATCCCTTCATTTGGAATTCAATTGTTTTGGCTTCCTCAAAATTTTCAACTAGGGTATGCTTGGCAACCCTTTTTACAAACATGGAAATAGAAGCAGAGAGAGCATTAGCGTATACTTCGATTTGCGACTCCTTAGTGAGTTTAGCTTCGGGTTGAAATTTTTTCTGGATAGTTGTAAATCGTTGATTGAAGTATTTAACCTTTTCTTTTAAACTCATGGTGGTGTCGAACGGTTCGGCCATTAAATCTCCTAGAGTGGTTTCTTCTTCAAATTTGTCTAAAAAATATTTTTGAAACTTCGTCCAACTAGTTATGGACCCTATTGGAAAGTTAAAATACCACGTGGAGGCTGAATTCTCAAAGGTATAAGGGAAGAGAATGCATACTATGTCTTCATGTTGGACATTCGTCAGTCTAATAGCTAGTATAAAATTTTTGATATGGTCTTCAGGCAATTATGAGGCTTCAGTGTCAAATTTAGGGAGTAACTTTTTTGGATATCGGAGGAGGTTATGTACTCGTCCGGGGATTGCCAGAGCATATTTTATCAACCAAGGTTTATTACTCTGAGGTGGGTTTCTCCTTTCTTCATTATGATCGTTGTTATCCTCCATGTCGTCCGACTCCGAAGCTGAGCGATCCGAGTTAAACCCTTTCTCGTCAGATTCAAAATCGTCGGGCTCAGAGTAGTTACTAGCTGGTGTTTCGGGGATTAGATTAAGGGGTTGTTCTATCTCGGTGAGGGTGAATTCTATCAGGTCTTCTACTATGTGAAAAAAACCCTGGTGAGGAGTGTCGACCACTAGTCTGCTTACTTGTTTTCTACGAGGAAGTAATAGAGCTAAGGGTAGTGCTCCAATTTGCCAGCGTAAACTCTTGTGATTCTTTTGAACTGGTTCAACTCCTCGTGGGGAAGAGTGTAAGGTATTTCAGGGAATAAATGTTCTTCCTCTTGTTGGGTTGAGTTACTTGTTTCAGTAGTACTCATTGTATGTGGATTGTCTTGAGAATGACTAGCCATGCATGTGGGCTATTTTGAATCTATAGGTTGTGTGAAATATTATATCATAAATATTGTTATCCATTCATTCATTCAGGCCCTCTTTCTAGTGCCAATTTTGTTGAGGGGTCCTAAATCCCTTTAACTCAACAGAAGGAACCAAACCCTCCACAAAGGCCCAATTAGACTCTGTCTCGTTTGATGGTGGAATGGTTCTCCAAATTTTTCGATCCGACCAATTTATCGATGGGATTTACATAGTGATTGACAAGATATCTTCTTATGAAAGTTCCTCCTTCAGTTTAACCGTTCTTTTTTGTGTTTTCTCTTATTAGATGGGTTTGATTAGAAGATGGTGCTCATATAAACCGACTTATAACAAAGGGGATTTCTTAACTACTGAAGAAGGTTGAGCTTAGGATAACCCTTTTGCTCAAGCATGCAGACAAAGATTTTCACACCTGTGACAAGCCTAGTACTAATACATTAACTTGTTGGTATTTCAATTATTGACTGAGATATGATTATCGAAATAAAACATACATGCAATAGAATGATGGCAAGAAAAATAGTTTCCTTAGGTCTAGCATTAATCACACATTAACACAGTGATTTGCTTTCATAATTGGAGACAAGAAGTACAGAAATATTGAAACAACTAACTTATCAATAAATTCATAAACTCTTACTCATTACAACATCCATTCATGAAATAAAATCAAAAGTAATTCCTCCTCAAATCAAATCACAGACGCCTTTGATGAAAAAACAAAAGTTTGTCTATGGTCCTAAACAAGACTTCTCAATTAAGGTAGTTCGGAAATAGTTCTTTACAATTCCATAAATGAGGGTCTTTGCAAAAACCATCGACCTTTTCTAAAAGGTCGATCCTCTTATATATAACGAATCATTAACTAAAAATAACTAAGCTAAGTAAAACAAAACATCGCCACATGGCGCTTCCATATCTTTGTCTTCTAAGAATCATCAAATAGTTTCACTGAAGTGGATCACTCTTCTCATACTCTGAACATTTGACGAAGAGTTCCTCGCATGTGTTGGCATATGGGAATCTATGTTGGTCCAACGAGGCTGAAAGGATTTCTTTTACTTCTACTTCCCATGCCTGATACTTAACTATTTTGACACTTAACTGCTACAATATTGTTCGAGCCTTGATCGGGTGCTCCATAAACTGTTGTACTTGACCTGGTGCCATGGTCGCCACCTTCCTTATCTCTATAGCCTAGGCCAAGTCTTGTCCTGCATGTTGTTTGACTATGACATGCAAGTCGACAAAGTCCTCGGGTGAGCCGAATTCTAGGAGGCTGATGTCTTTCATCTTCCTATTAATCTTGACCCAACTCCTTTCACAATCAACCTATTTTTCCTGAATCTCCTATTGAGGTTCTCGGACCATTTTCACCCAGTATTCGGTCGCCTTCCTTATCTGATCTATGTTGTTTTCCCTCACCACCCGAATGTCGTGCTCTTCAGTGTCTTGACCCTTTTTAACTGCGCTGATGTAATCAATTCTTTCCACTTCTTGGTGGGCCTTCTCGTACAATCTTTCCAATGTTTGGTGGGCCTTATTGTACCATCTTTCCACGTCCTTGCAGGTCACTAGTGCCATAAGGGTGTCTTCTTGGAAGTTGGCTATCCCTGCAGTGAAAATGTGTCGTTCATTCGTGAATTTGTCATAGGGGTCTTGGAACTCACTTCTCAAAAACATTGTGGCTTGTGTGGAGTCCTGATAGTATTTCACCAAATGGCGTAGATGGTCCAACTCCTTTTCATCTCTTATTTCTCTATCCAAGGTGGCATCTGTGATAGCCATCCCTGCGTCGATAAGTTCAGACATCTTGGAGTGTTCTATGTTGATCAACTTTTCCTCTATGGTGATGAGAATCGAGCTATTCAACACAAACCTCCTCTTCTTAGTGGTTCTCTTCATGATGGCTTTTATCTTTCGATCATAGGAAATTGCTTGTATAATGATGACATCATCAACAGGTTCGGGGATTTGTTGTTCTCCCCAAGTTAGAGTATTTCCTAGGCTCACGACTGTGTATATCTGCTCTAGGTTGGGCTCCTGAACCTCTTCCACATGTCCCGATGGCACGACTTCCATTTGTTTCTCATCGGCTGGTAAGGTATCGACCAAAACTGAGGAACCAGGGGTAGGTACGGTACTTACCAAAACTGTTTTCCCGATCCTAGCTCATCCCTCGAGTTGTCCATTGGGGTTCCCAGTATGTCGAGTGGCTCAATGTCTAAGGCACTTTCGACTTCATGCTCGCTTTGCGGACAACTCTAAGTTGGAGTATCAGGACCTGGGGTAGATTCTCTCTCAGGTTCTTTCTCCTCTGTAATCTACACTAGTGTCACCAGAGACACCCCCTAACTCTCCTCATAATCATAGATGGTTATCAAGTCAAACAAGGGATTTGGTACACTTGTTCTTCCTGATGTCCTTGCTATCTCGGGATGGGTCAAAATTTCCCCTGGTGATCTGATCTGTGGTGGTGGAACTTCAGGTTTTTCTAACTCAATGATTTCTTCAAGTTGCATTGGCTCTAGGCCACTTGGCTCTCCTTGACTTTCGATTGGGTCATGAGCGATAATCCTTGTCATTTCTATCAGATCAGGGTCATTTTGCAATTGATCAATGATTCTCTCTGCCCCTTATAGCAAGATTAATCCCCTTCTCTGTGCCTTTGTGGTCTTTGTCGCCCTAATTTCTTCCCTGGCTCTGAGGGCCTCTTGAGCCAACTTCTCTATTGTCTCCTCTTGTTCATCCATGCTCATGGCCTCGAACCTGGTCATATTTGGGTTGACCATTCTCTGTACCACCTCATCCTAGTCCTAGCCACACTCTGTGAAAATTTTGTCCTCAAACTTATCATGAGTGTATGGCCAACAAGATGATACCTTTGAAGCATGTTGGAGGACCAGGCCTTTAGGGTCGTGCTTGCGGAATCGGCCTATCGGGAACCTGAATTCAATTTGGCCCAACCCTTCTTGTTTGGCTTATGCAGTATCCTTTACCAGATAAAACCCCACATGGAAACCATAGGGTACGAAAGCCCGCTTCTTGTCCTTGACTAATGTGGTGTTATAGCCCTGCAGGACAGTTTGATAGCAGATTTCTCCCACAATGAGTCGGTCTGGGACATGAGAGGGTAGGAGATGTGGTGCTCCGGTCGCCCCAAACACCCTGATATAGGTTGAGCATTCGTCTAAATACCAATGGCCTACCTTTGCTACCATTTTCTTGGTTGTTGCAGATAATCCTTGACATTCCTTCTTAAAAATAATAAAATGAATACGAGTGATGAATTCATTGCAAATGAGTGCGTAATATTTTTTTATACCTGTTCTCCCACGGTATGTTGAAATAAACGTGGACCAGGAGCTCCGCAACATGCCAGCGAAGACATTTATTGTGCAGATGACATCGAGCAGGTACGAGGTCATGTGGAAAGCGAGTGTTTCCCCTTCTTTCGCCATCCGATCCTGCTATACATAGGTGCTCAATCGCTTGGAAATTATTTCTCCCTAGTTGAAGATGCTCCCAGAGATTTCCACTGTGTACGCCAAAGGCATCCATGCAAACTTGGAGCAGTCCTTTTCTCCGTATAGTCGACAGATGAATCCCATCAAATAGATGTATGGCTCTCTCAAGTTAGTCGTCCCATACTAGCCATTTCTCTGGTTAGTAAACTTCTTGTCCTCCTTCCACCATGAGCCCATCAACTGGCTGGTGTCGTGGAATTCGTAGAACTTCACCACGAAGTCTGTGTTTAGTCACTCCTCTGGGTCTCTGAGCTTGTAGTATTTCTAGACTTCCATCGAGAGGAAAACTCCAACACACCCGCCATTCTCATCGTTGATTAAACATTTTTGTGCATCTGTATGGTCGATTAGCCACTTCAGAACCTCTATGCAAGGGAAAACCAGGGTTCTGTTAGCTACCATGTGAAAATAAGACTATCGAATGTTTGGGAAAACCTGTTCATGTAGCGCCCTTACATCTGGGTCATTGTGTGGGATATACTCTGGGTAATCCTCTTGACTGATTCTATTGAAAAGGTCCCCCCACTATGGGAGCACTACTTTGGATCCGGTGCATGCCTCTGTATCACCGAAGACCGGAGGTTGGAAAAAATCTTTCTTTGTTGAGGTTCTTATGATTGGTTCTTCCCTGGGAGCGTATTCCAGTTGCCTTGCCGCACCAGGAGAAGAACCTTCACCTGTCTAAACTTCCTTTAGCTTGGGTGGTCTCGGTGAACGTCTCGTGGTTGGGTTTCTCGGCGGAATTTTACCTGCAGTTAGAACATAGTTTAGAGACTGTGCAAGAAAATCGGATGCATATATAAATCACAACCGCCGAATTTTGACAAAATTGAACACATACCTCTTGTTGGTTTGGTTATCTTATTTATATGTCTGAGTTTGAATAGTTAACTTGTTTGACCCATGGTTCATGTCTAATGGGGTTCCAACAAAACCTCTAAAACTATTGGCCCTCCTAGTAAACTAAAAGGCAACGCGGCGCACAGAGTGCACTGCGCAATCTCACCCAAGATAGTCTTAATGGGTGGTTGCAATACTCATGTTTTTGTAGCCTAGGATTGAGTGGGGATCTGTGGAATGTGCGTTGAGATTCCTACTTTAACTTATTAACGCAATAAACTGTCATTCATGATTATGCATGGAATATAATCAACTCATTCATTTAACACATCGACAATTACTGAAACGGTAAAGAAATACGTGCATTCATCATATAACACGGGTTTTATCGTGGTTCACCCCTTCCTGGGCTACGTCCACAAAGATCTGGCTCTCAAGCTCTCTTTTTTATAGTAGTTCCAAAAATTACAGCACCACGCGCTTTACAACTCCTTCTAAACGGGTCGAGATCTATTATGAGACGGACTAGATCGCACCAAGCTCCCCAGCCTGCGATCTAACCCTCAAGATCTGCCCTCCTTACTCCTCTCCAACTCAACAACTTACAAAATCAGGTCGTATGGCAAGATATTAGAACTGGCTATCAAAATAGGACTCCTCCTCTAGCCTCATTATATCCCTTCCGACTCTGGTCTCTGCTTTTCTGCTCCCTTCTTAATTCTCGGTTTCTCCCTCTATGAGGCCTAGGTATCTATATTTATACATTTCTGGCTCGCCAGCAATTACAATGTATTGCAAAAACCCTAACCCTAATGTCGTTAGGTCTTCCATGCATGCACTCGTGTTGCTCTTCCTTCCAGTTGTCGCTTCCCTCGTGCATGCCTTCTTTCCCAAAACTATCCTTTCTTTCCACTTTTCCCTGCTTCCAACACCTCTGCAACTTGTTTAACCTGGTTTTGATCATATAAAGATCAACACAGTATCGAGACGCTCGCTTTTCTCCTTTGGACGCTCTGGAATTCGAACTTGTGCGCATAATGAATTTGTTCAAAACCGTTCTAGAGATTTAAATAGGGGTGAACTTACCTTGTCGCATCAACCATTCAATTCAGGTTATGACTGTAATTTCATTAAATCTATCGCCATATATTCAAAGATGTTTAAAATTAAATTCATCGCAGGCTGACGACGCAGGCACGTGTTGTAACGTGGCCTATCGACAGTTTCAAATTGTGGTTGTTCAATCAACGCACGAGGTAGCAACAAATGCAAGATGAAGCATTAACTGGTTTATTAAATGTCAGAATCTGATCGTATCTTATGCCGAAAACATCCCATCATTTTGCTAGTCCAGTTGGTGGGTCGGGGGTCAGAATTCTACTTCAAACACTTTTCGTTGATATCTTCTTGCAAAAGCTCTGACGTCAATCGATCTTGTTGTACAGAGTTGACATGGAAAAGATGACTATGAGGTGTGACTAGGACCCAAAGAACCTTAATATGAATCGGGATTAAACTAGGTCGTACGACCCCCTTACTTGATAAATACATGTGGCATTCGAGACCGGTGACTTCATTTGCTCGTGTTAATTGGAATCAGGAATTTATTTAAGCTATACGTTCTAAAACCCAATCCTATCTTTCCGATGCCGAAAAGTATCAAGGATCAGCAATCGACGATAAACCTGCCCAAGTGCTCTCGAATCGACTCTCTCGAAAAAGTGTCGATGTCGTAAACGCATCGAGGATCGGCGATTGGAGATATATTTGTCACAGACAAAATAATTGTTTTAACCTTTCTAGATTTCCTCGACCCCGATAAAGCACATCGGTCATCGACTATCGATGATTTCTTTACGTCCTTTGTTAATGTCTATCCTTCCCATATTTTATCGATGCTGAAGGAGATCGACTATCTCTTGAAACTTCATGCGAATAACTAACGCAAACCAACTCCATCTTCTGCCGATGTCGATGGGGATCGACGCTCAATGACTGTTGTAACTGTGTGGTCCCTTTACTTGCTTGAATTTTTCCAACGCCAAACCTGAGCATGTTAGGTGCAGTGTTAGATGTTGATTCTTAATTCATGTGTCAATTTCTTTTAGACATGAGATTTCAAAAGTTCAAACAAAACTGACTTGATGATAAGAGTCATGAAAACAAAACAAAGATAAACCATTTCCCAAAGTGAAATCGATTCAGACAATGAAGAAAACAAGTAGTACCCAAAAGTGATAAAATTTCATAAGGCTTTTAGGGTGTGTTGAGTGCTCAACACAATGGTGAAGGAGTAGGTGCAGGAGGAATCACCACAGGAGCTTGAACTATATCCCATAGTTGAAGATCCTCCAAGACGAATGTGATGTTGGTCTTCCAAGGGGACCAATTTCTAGCTCCGTCTATCCTATCCTCTGCCTGCATCTAGGACACCGACATGGCTGCCCACTAAATCTCACATTGATGCTCACACTGATGCTAAAATTGCAAAAGAACTCATCCTCACCACTTCGCACACAAGCGAAATTAAGGTTGTCCAAACGTGTCCAGAAATAGTCCTACAAACTATCCAACAAATATGCCAACAAGTTGCCACAATGTAATATTCCAGATATAAAAAAGTATGCAGAACAAAAATGAATAGCTAAAAATGGTAGATGAACAACAATATAATCCAAACAACACCACAATAATACCAAAATGATACCAGAAGAACACCAGAAAGAGCACTTCGATTACTGAGATCAATGTTCACTTGCCTCTTCGAGGGGGAAACCTCCAGTAGAGCAGAGCTCTGTTACAATAATATCCAAGACAAAACTTCCCATACCCTTGACTCCTATTTATACTAAATATGTCTATCAAAAGAACAATATAGAGGAAGATCCTTCTAGAAGCGGAAGCTTCTATTANGTCTTCTTACATTGGACTTATTCTTCCTTATTTCTAGGCCTTATTAATATTGACCTTTATTACATGGAAATATATTATTCTACCTACATGAGGGGTTAGGTCCCTAACATGTCCTCCCCCTTAAAAATAACCTTGTCCTCAAGGCTTGAGATGAGGCAATTGTTGCAGAATAGTAGCTGGTTCCCAAGTGGCATCTGCTAGAGTTGTATCTTTCCATTGGACTAACAGTTCCTTGATGGTTCGTTGACACAGATGAAACTCACGCTGGTCCAAAACTGCTTGTGGTTGTAGCCAGATGGAGCCTTCTTCATCCAACTCGGGAAGGTCGGTTTGAGTTTGGCACTTAATGTCAATCACCTTCTTTAAGAAGGAAACATGAAAAACATGATGGAGCTTAGAATGGTTGGGCAAAGCTAATTGATAGGCCATTTGTCCCACACGCTTGAGAACTGTATAAGGACCATAAAATTTGGGCACCAGTTTCTGACAATGGTTATCCTTGAGGGAAGTTTGCTTGTAAGGTTGCATTTGAAGAAACACATGATCCCCTTCTGCAAATTGACGTTTAGAGCGATCTTGATTTGCTTGTTGTTTCATGCGATTATGGGCCATGACCAAATTCTCTTTGAGGGTACGGAGAATAGCCTCTCAAACTGTAAGCATTTGGTCAACTGCCTGGACCTTCAAGACACCTAGGAAATATGAGAGAACTGAAGGTGGATTTTGTCCATATACCGTTTCAAAAGGAGTCATGCAGGTAGTTGTATAGTAAGAAGTGTTGTACCACCATTCAGCTAGGGGTAACCATTGAGCCCATTGATTTTTCCTTTCTGATGAAAAACACCTCAAATATGTTTCTAAACACTTGTTGACCACTTTATTTTGACCATCAATTTGGGGATGATAAGTTGTGCTGAGATGCAATTGGGTGGCTTGGAGATTGAACAATTCTTGCCAAAGATTGTTGGTGAAAGTTGGGTCGCGATAAAAAACAATAGAATGCGGCATGCCATGAAGCTTGAAGACCTAATCCATGAAAAGTTGAGCCATAGTGGAGGATTTAAATGGGTGTTGAAGAGCACATAAATGCGCATACTTGGAAAGACGATCAATTACCACCATGATGAATGATTTATTTCCCAATTTAGGTAAGCCTGCAATAAAATCCATAGAGATATCCTACCAAATAGCAGGTGGAATCCGAAGCGGTTGTAGTGTGCCAGGAGATTTGACTGTTTCTCCCTTGTTGCATTGACACACATCACATTCAACCACAAATTTACGAACGTCCTATTTCATACCATCCCAGAAAAAGAACATTTGACCCGGTCATAGGTTTTGGTAAACCATGAGTGCCCAGTTGTGGCTGTAGCATGAAGTTCAGAAAGTACAGTGGATTTAAGTTTTGACTAGGTACTTAAATACAAACGACCTTTGTATCGAAGCTCATCATTGAGCCAAGAGTACCCTAAGGAGACTGGAGAATTGGACTACAATTCTTGTATCAGATGCGAACTTTTGGAATCTTCTAGCCATTACTGGCGAACAACTTGCAGCCAATCTGGTACAATGAAGGAGAGAGAAAAAACGGACCCTTCATCTTCATATTTTCTGGAAAGTGCATCAGCAACCACATTGTCTTTTCCTTTCTTGTAAATGATCTCATAATCATATCCAAAGAGCTTAATCACCCATTTTTGTTGCTCAAGGGAGGAAAGGCGTTGTTCCATAAAATACTTGAGACTTTGATGATTTGTCTTAATTTGGAAGAGTTTGCCCAATAGATAAGGGCGCCAAAGATCCACGGCATGCAAAATAGCCAACATTTCCTTTTCATAGATTGATTTTTCAAAATTTTGCTCTGACAATTGTTTGTTGGTAAACTCCAAAGGTCGAACCTCCTACATAAGGACGATGCCAATTTCTTTCCCGGAAGCATCACATTCCAGGACAAAGGTCTTTGTGAAATCAGAAAGAGTCGGGACTGGAGTGGTGCACGTAGCCATCTTCAAGGTTTGAAAAGCCTGAGCAGCTGCTGGAGTCCAAGTGAAAGAATTATTTTTAAGGAGAGCAGTGAGAGGTGTCGTAATATTTGCATAATTCTTAACAAACTTACGATAATAACCTATTAAACCAAGAAATCCACACAAGCTTTTGAGAGTCTTTGGGTGAGGCCAATCTTGCATAGCTTCAATCTTTTTAGGATCCACCCTAACACCGACCTTGCCAACTATGTGACCCAAGTACTCGACTTCTGAGGCGCCAAAAGCACATTTAGATTGTTTGAGGAAAAGTTGGTGCTGGGAGAGTAAATGGAGAATTTGATCCACATGGGAAAGATGATATTGCCAAGTTTTACTATAGATGATAACATCATCAAAGAAAACTAAGACAAAATGACGAAGAAAAGGATGGAAGACATGATTCATGAGTCTTTGGAAGGTCGAGAGGGTATTACACAGTGCAAAGAGCATGACCAAAAACTCATAGTGACCCTCGTGAGTTTGAAAGGAAGTCTTGGGTATGTCATCTTCTTGCATACATATCTGGTAGTATCCAAAACGCAGATCAAGTTTAGTGAAGTACTGAGCACCACTCAACTCATCCAAGAGATCATCAATGACAAGAATGGGGAACTTGTTCTTGATGGTGAGCTTATTGAGGGCACGAAAGTCGGGACACATGCGCCCAGTACCTTCTTTCTTAAGTACCATGACCACAGGGGAAGAATAAGGGATGGTATTGGGGCGGATAACAGCCACTTGGAGCAATTCCTGCACTATTTTCTCAATTTCATTCTTTTGGGAAAAGGGGTGGCGATAAGGGCGAACATTGGGAGGAAGAATGCTAGGAACAAGGGGAATGTAATGATCATGAACACCATGAGAAGGAGGAAGGCCCTGAGGGGTGGAAAAAACAACTTGATGTTTGGAAATGATAGCTTGGAGGTCAAGATGCACAAAGGGTGTCTCAACGACTTGAATAGAATGGAGTTGAGTAATGATACCGGAGTGGCCTTTCTTGAGGAGATTTTCCATATGATGGGAACTAATGATCTCAAGGGAACCAACTGTAAGACCTTGGAATTGATACTTTTTTTCATTCCTGTTGGAATTGCATGGTTAATTCCTTAAAATCCATAAGAATGGGACCTAAAGTGCATAACCATTCAACACCTAGCACAATGTCACAACCTCCCATGTCAATGGAAAACATATGATATTTCAGTTGGTAATGTCCAATTTGAAGACAATCATTTTCACACCGCCCACCACATTTCATGGACCCACCATTGGCTATCATGAATTGAAAATTATTGACAACACAAATATAGCAATTGGTTTCTTGGGCAATGCGACGATGAATAAAATTGTGGGTGCTACCACTGTCAACAAGGATGATGACCTTCTTGTGCTTAATGTAGCCAATGAGCTTGAGCATTTAGGGGGTTGAGAAGCTAGTGAGGGCATGCAAGGAAATAAGTGGGTCAACTTCAGGTGGGTCAGCAGGCTCTTGGGTGGCATTGGGAAGGGAGGGTTCTTCAACAAGGGGAATGGTCACATCCTCTTCAGGAACATTTTCCAACATGGCCATAAATAGTTTTTGTTCCTTACACTTTTGCCCCGAGAAATATTTTTCATCACAATTATAGCAAAGACCATTCAGTTGGCGTTCAACCATTTCATGCCTAGTTAGTTTCTGGACCTTGAGGGGAGTAACAGGGGGGTTAGGATTAGCGGGTCGAGGGCGAGGAACAAAAGGGGTTTTTTTGTTCTGGGAAAAAACAACTTGTTGGGCCTCTTTAGCAAGTTGAGTAGCTTCCAACCAAGTGGGAGGGTGGGCCATGAGAACCTGGGATCACATTTCATCCTTGAGACCACTGATAAAGCATTCACGGAAGAATGCATCCGACATGCCCTCTGTTCGAATGACCAAATGCTCAAAAGAAGTGATGAAGTCTTCCACTGTGCCTGATTGTTTCAACTTGGTCAAACGACCTAGATAGTGGGTATCAATATCAAAGCGGGCATAGAGCTCAGCAACAAACTAGGTCCAGGCAATATACCCCTAACGTGAATTTTTGTGCCATTGCCACCATTGCCAACGTTCAGGATCTAGATAGAGGACAGCATAGAGAAGTTTGGCCAACTCGTCAGTAATACCATGTAGAGAAAAATAATGCTCCATTTGAGTGACCCAACCTGTAGGATCAAAGCCATCAAATTTATTGACCTCTATGCGGGGAAGACGTGGTTCACGATGAAAGGAGTTGGAGTGAAAATGTGGAGACTGGGAGGAATCAACAACATCGGGTTGTGTTGATGAAGAAGGACCCATAGGGCAGTTCAACAATTGATTGACAACAGACTGGAGGGAGGTCAATTGGGTTGTGAGGTTGGCTTCCAAGGTGTCAATGCAGGAATTGGTGGAATCCAACTGAGATGTTCGATGTTCGATGGAGACATGGGCTTGATTGACGAAATTTTGGAGATCTTGGTTGAGAGTGGTGGCCATTTGGAGAGGGGACGTGCGAGTAAGGAAAAAATGGGTGGGTGGGACCACAAAAAAAAGACTTAGAAGTGATAGGTACCATGACGATTAGTGCTTGTAGGGAAATATAATGGGATAGGCGGAAAAATAGGGAAACTGGGAATGGGTTGGGTCCATTGAAACAAAAAGGATTAAAAATGAAGGGTATGAATGTGATCAGGGAGAAAAGGGGAATCCAATGGAAGAAATATTGTAGTGATACTCTTGCAGAGTTATACTCCGGTCTGAAGAATACTACAGTGATGAAATGCCCAAATGGTCAACATGAAGAAATGTGTAGAAATTTCCCAAATCGAATGCATGAGACACAGTTGCACCGCAATAGATCTTGTTTGTTCTATTTTTGTTTCCGTCCCAAGGGTTAGGTATTCAAGGATTCTACAGACAAGGGTTTTCCCTGTGCTATAGCTCTCTGATATACGTGTGGGGTCCAACAGTAGTACTCGACCCAATATTTCATGGCACCAACTAAGGAGGTTAGACTGTGCCCTTAGTCGTACTACCCGACTACCCAGGTACTAGAGAGTATCTTCCTGAGTGTTGTTCTCAGTGACATTATAGCAGTCAGGCGGCCAATCGGTTTATCTATGGAGGGCTTCAGGAGATCTAGGTCGATCTGTATACAGGTGTTGTCTGATGCGCTACCACACGAAGGGGTACCAACAAGGGTTACAAGGGTGGCCAACATATGTGCGCTTAAGTACCACTTGTATTTCCTGCATGTATGAATCCACGACCGCGATTTTATGCACGTAACGACAAATCTCTATAGCTTAAAGATGTCGGAATACGTCTCTACCCTGAAAAAAAATTAACCCACAATTTTCTGCCGAGGAAGGTGCTCTGATACCAATTGTAATATTCCAGATATAAAAAGTATACAGAAAAGAAATGAATAGCTAAAAATGGCAGATGAACAACAATATAATCATAACAACACCACAATAATACCAAAATGATACTAGAAGAACACCAGAAAGAGCACTTCGATTACTGAGAGCAATGTTCACTTACCTCTTCAAGGGGGCAACCTCTAGCATAACAGAGCTCTATTACAATAATATCCAAGACAAAACTTCTCATACCCTCGACTCTTATTTATACTAAATATGTCTATCAAAAGAACAATCTAGAGGAAGATCCTTCTAGAAGCAAAAGCTTCTATTAGGTCTTCTTACATTGGACTTATTCTTCCTTATTGCTAGGCCTTACTAATATTGACCTTTATTACATGGAAATATATTATTCTACCTATGTGAGGGGTTAGGTCCCTAACACACAAACACTGCCAACTAGCTGTCCAAAAATCTATCGACGAGCTGTCAAGAAAATTCCCACAAGATGTTATCCAAAATCAACAAAACTTTGCCACCAAGGGCTTTGATATCATGAAGAAAATTGAGGTACTATGAGGTTGCCAACTAAGGTCTGTCTTGTTGAATTTTTACTTATACAACTAGTGGTTACGGTTCTTCTTTATTATTATAATCATTTAGCACATTAGCTGCATAAATAAGATCATTAAAACAGAGGTAATCATAGAAACAATAGAGACACACAGATTATCCTAGGAAACCCTCGTGGGGGAGAAAACCCAACAAAAAATTTCTCAATATATATAAACCAAATACCGAACAAAAGATCCTCCTCTACTCCTTCACTAGGAAGAGTAGCGCACCACTTAACCAAGAAATACCAAGAGATAGACCAAAAACCCTCCTTGATGTCACCTTCAGTTGCAACAACTTATCCTCCAAGACTTGCACACAACATAGTTGATTGTGTGAGTGTCCAAATGAGGCACTGGCCTCTCTTATAAATAGTCGTCTGACCAACCTATAGTTAAGTCTGGACCGACTTGTCACTTTACCCTCTTAATTTACAATTAACTGTCAAGACACAATAGAGCCTAATTAAATATAATATAATAATAATAATCAACACTCTCTCAGGTAGAGCATTCTTCGAAGTTACAATATTTCAACACCCCCCCTTAACAAGAAGGGTATTCTACTGACAAAATTAATAACAACTGACTAGACTCCATACATCATCAAGAGGAGGGGACATTGTCATCAACATCGAGAACACTATTGGTCATATCTATAGTTCATCGGAAGTTTTTCTCATCATCAACATCAGTAGAAACTGAACATCATCATCATCTGCAGCATGAAGCTGGAACATCAACATTATCAACAGCACGAAGCTAGAACAACAACATCATCAATAGCATGAAGCTGGAACATCAACATCAATAGCACAAAGCTGGAACAACAACATCATCAACAACATGAAGTTAGAACATCAACATCTATATGTGGCAACAGAATGAGGCAAGTGCATCAACAACAACATCTATGGTACTCTGACAGACCATCCTTACCGAACCTTCGGGCTCTGCCCAGGAATCATAAAATTCCCTAGGATATAGAATCCTAACTGAGCTACCACTACTGACCATAGCTGGCATATACATGCACAGGTACTCTGACAGACCATCCTTATCGGACCTTCGGGATCTACCCAGGGATGATCAATCCCCTAGGATATAAAATCCTAACTGAGCTACTCATTGTTGATCAGGATATCATAGTATCAGCAACATCACTCTCCCTTTCGAGGGAGGTCCTTTTAGAGTACACCAAGCTTGTCTCAAAAGTACTCAAAATTTGCATGAGACAGAGGCTTAATCAACACATCTGCAACCTGCTCATCTGTGCCAACATATTGGAGCTTTACAACTCCCTTCTGCACCATGTCACGAATATAGTCATACTGGATCTCTATGTGCTTCGTCTTATCATGGAACACTAGGTTCTTTGTTATCTTTATGCAATGTTGGTTATCACATAGAGTCATGGTAGCTTCCATCTCCAAATTGAATAGACCTGTCAACAACTTCCGAAGCCATATGGCTTCACAATTGGTGGAACATGCTGCAATGTACTCTGCTTCTGTCGTGCTGAGAGAAATACTGGATTGCTTCCTACTTTTCCATGAAGTCACGGTTGACCCCAAACTGAAACAATATCCTGAAATTCTCTTTCTGTCTGAAGCACTTCCATCCCAATCTGAATCAGTATAGCCATACAATCTGAAGTCACAATCTCTAGTATAACAGAGGCCATAGTCCAACGTACCCTTAAGGTATCTCATTACATGCTTTGCAACTACAAGGTGAACACGTCTGGGCTCCACCAGATACTGACTCAAGGTGTTCACAACAAATCATATATCTGGTATGGTATTCGTCACATACATCAACAAACCAATCATTTGTTTGTATAGAGTATCAACTACTAACTTCATATTCGTCTCCATAGGAGTGGACATGGTTCTATAGTCCATCATGTCGAATCTCTTCAGAATTTCCACAGCATAATTTCCTTGACCAAGGAAAATCTCTCATAGGCTTTGCCATACTTCAAGACCTAATAAATAGTGCATCAGGCCTAGGTCCTCATTTCAAATTCAGCGACAAGCTTCTTCTTACAAATCTTTGATGAGATTTTCTTCATCTGTCAAGAACAAGTCATCCACATATAGCAACAATATAACCGATCCATCATTCTCAATCTTGAAGTAAAGGTTTGGATCAACTTTACTATTGGTAAAGCCCAAGCTCATCAGAAAAACTATCAATCTTGCCATACCAAGCTCTTAGAGCTTGCTTCAACTTGCAGACATAAGTCTTCTTGTCCTGTACTTCGAAACCAAATTTTCACATCACATTGTACCAACCGGATACACTTGCTTAGCTGCAACTCAACCTGCAAAATCGTGTTCTAGCTCTATGTGCTTTCTGCAAAGCACTATCTGTCTCACTTCTTGAGTGTATGTTCTCTACTCACTCTGCAATTGTTCCTCTAAGACTGGGACTCTGCACCTGCAGCTGCTCTGAAGCTGAGAATGTCTGTTCCATTCCCACTATGGTTGTTGAAGTCTAAGAGTAACTCCTCTACTCTATCACAACAACAACTTCATCTGAAACTGAGAGTGGCTGACACCGAGGGTAGCTTATCCTCTTTCCCTGGAGGTAACTCAATCTTCTATTGTAGTCATGTCTCCATGGCCCAACTCATGTACTACACCAATTGGCACTGGAGATAACTCAATCTCAGATGCAAGGATTTTCATACCTTCTCCCTTTGAATCTCATATTGTGTTGACTTCTTTTAATAAATCATGTTTGTTCTATATATATACTTCTTTTGATTACTAGAGCAAGTGTCTCGTCGTAGTCTTCTTCCTCTTGCTGGGAGAATCCTTTGGACACAAATCATGCTTTTACATCTTTATATTGTTATCTACAACATGCTTGATCTGTTAGATCAATCTTGGAAGTCACCACTGACTTTCCTTCTAGTCTCAAGGAAAAATCCATATCCCGGTACTTTTGATTGGCTTCCTCCTCTGTCATTGAAACAAGGGAATCTTCTTAGAATATTTCATGTCTCCTAGAGGTCTCTAAAGCTACGATCTAGTCTTTTCAACTCATGGCATTTGTTTTCCAGTCCTAGAAGATGTCTCTTTTTCCCATCTAATCCTTTCTGAGATCAGGCTTACTCTGAGTCTTGATTTCTTCTAAGTCTACAAAAACTTCATAGTCTCTGCAAGATATACTTGGTGTTGAATACCAAGTCTTAATATGAAAATATGAGTCAGAATTCAAACAAATTCTACTTCATGTCAAGCGGGCTTCATTATCCATTGACCAAGTCTGTTGTGAGTT
>JZKD02S2062061.1:21234-52380 GCA_000966675.3 Picea glauca | reverse complement strand
TCGTACCTTTGTCTCTCTACCTATGACCTAGAGACAAAAATGATATGGAGTTGTGATGAACTAATGGGGCACATTATTCGATGATTTTTCATTCTTACAACTGACATTCGTCGATCTTCCAACATACTAGCGATGACAACGCGATGGATTTGTGATGAACTAATGGGGCACATTCGTCAATGATTGGTCTCTCTTAAGACGAGCAATCGTCGATCGTTCGATGTACTCATGATGACAACGTGATGGATTTGAGATTAACTAATGGGGAAAATTAGTCATTGGTTAGTCGCTCTTACAACAAATTTGTTCATCTATATTGCAATGAAAGATTGAGTGTCATGATTTTGACGAAGGTGATGCAATGAAAAAATGGTTGTTTCCTTCATTGTACTTGTGACATTGTGGCAATGAACATGCATTGGTAAATCATTGGAAAATGGGCCCAATGCACTAGTGAGGGGGATTAAACTGGCTGCGAGACAAGCTAGAAATTTCATTGATGGACATAATACCTCCACCAGTCTCAGAGCTCAAGAAAGGTTGATCCCAATGAGAGTAGATTTATATTGATTTTAGATTTTTTGTGTATTTTTGATGGATATCGATGGACGTGATTATCAGTGGAAAGAGAATCGATTGATGGATATGGTGAGAATTATGTCAACAAAGAGTACCCTCAAGGATAGATGCAGCGGGGATGACTACGTTTCCATTGTCTTGGAATATCTCATTGTCGAGGCGTCGGAGTTGGTCATAAATGCTTCCCATGAAAACATGAAGATCAACAGAAGAATATTAAATTCCCTAGAAAAATGGCGAGGAAGAGAAAATGACTGGATCTTGACCAACAAAGGATAAGTCAGTCTCCATTTGTGACCTCCATGGATTATGACTGCTTATGAAGGGTCCATGGACTCGGTCGGGGTATATGGGAAGTGTTGTAGGAGCCTAGTCATAGAACCACCCAAGATGGCATGTTTCAAGGGATTGTGCAGAGAACTAGCAATGTTGGCTCTTCGATGGTGACTCGAGCAAGAGAATTCATTGGTGACAAAGACAAAACCCTAGATGATTAGCTTGCATGATGGCATTGATCTTGGAGATGATAACTTTGATATTTTCCCAAGAGGCATGTAATTGTGTCTAGATGATGATCTAGAATGACCTGGTGCACAGTTGGGGTTAGGATTTTATTCTCATTGATGTTGCACGAAGACAATCAATGAGAAGGTGAGAGGATTGTGGCATAAATTCCAAAATAACAACAATAAAAATAAATAAATAAAATTATAATGGAGTTGAAAAAGTTTATTGCATGTAAATGGGAATATGACTATAAGACCTGTTTAGGCATGCGTACCCTTGGTAACTTACTAGTAAATTCTATACATAGACCTAAGTTATAGGGGGAGGCATGTGGGATTCCTGCATACCCTATATATAAAATTCGAGGGGGGTTAGGGCCTGAAGGTGAGTGGTGTGCAGAATCACTTGATCACTTTGGCTAAATTTGGTCATGGTAAACCCCAAGTCAATTTAAAGGGGGGAATGTTAGGTTAAACTCGACTCAATAAAAGAGTCAAATTTGTTAGGTCAACATTAGTGGTTTTAGGCACATGGTATTGATGAATCGTGGTATTGAGCCTATGGTATTTCATGTAATGTAATGAAGAATTTAAATAGGCTTAGGAGAACCCATTGTAATGGGCCAAGGATGTGGGTGGTGAAGGCTCACTTTGTTGGGGCCAAGAGGTTAGGTGGATTTCTTGGATGTTGGTGCAAGTGCACAAGTAGGTCTAAGACACTAGGTTCAAGTTACTTAGTCCAACAAAACCCTACAGATATCAGTCCTTTCGACATCACCTGCATGTAGGAAAAGTCTCACCCAAGGTATATTTATGGGAACTACAAGAATCGATATTCTGCAGCGGTGAAGGAAAGATTGTGAACCCGCTCTGTCATACCTATATTTACTTGATTATACATGCACAAATTCATATATTCATACCATTTAGGGGTTAAACATACAACCATGGTTACTACGCACTACTATATCATCAACAACATCAAAGATAACCATACATTCGCATTAAATCCATGGATTAACACATCTAAGCATACAATTATGCACGGGTACCATGGATTAACATCTAAGCATACATTTCTAAACAAGGTTAACATGGTTCACCCAACTCCGGGCTATGTCCACAAAAGGTCATCTTATTTATGATATGCAAGGATCTTGGTTGCACTCTGTGCTACAATGGATGTTCAATATATAATTCTCCTCAAATATGTAACTTCTTTACAATGTCCTTTAATATGAAACCCTCTTTCTCTCTATCGTTTCCTTTCTTTCTTTGGATCTATATCTCTCTTCAGATCTCTATGTCTCTCTCTCAGGGTTGTCAAACTCGCAACACCCTTTTCATATTTATACATTATGATTAGATCCATTTGACCCTCATTGTGATTTGGATACAACTCATACTTGATTGACGAAAACTCATTATTATTTGGATACAACTCATGCTCGACTGATTTTCCCAGATTTTGTGCTAGCTATTCTTTCTTGTCCCCCATTTTCTCCTCTTTCCTATCTCTTCTTTATTGATCTTCTTGATATTCTTCTGCCTTCATCCTTCCTATGTCTTTTCCTTGTACCTTGTCTCTTCTCATTGTTCCATCCCCAAAACTTCCTGCCTAACATCCCCCAACACTCACTTGTGACTCGTCCCAAGCCACTTAGTCCTGTTGTGTCGCGCTCCTCCATTCCTTAGTAAATTTATGTAGGGTTTACTTCACTTCTTGTACTATTTTTGTTAGTTATTCTTCTTTATTCAATATTTCCTCCATCATTTATGTTTTCAAACTAGTAATTTTGTCCTCGGTGTCTTACGCTACTAATGTCGTAGTGCTTTGCACGATAGCTAGTTATTCTAGTACCCCAAGGGCTTCATCTTGTTATGGTTGTAATTATTGTCTGATATTCCTATGTTCTTCCTTCATATGTTCCACTGCACTATGTAGTTTCCTCATATCCAAGAGTGATGCCATTCTTTCTACTGGTGGTAGAGTATTTACGCACTCATTGGCATGATTCAATTGTTCATGCATAGTCTTTATTTTCTCTTCCAATGCTTGCATCTCTGTGTTGGTATTAATCTCTATTCAAATGCGTGTGTATTTTTTGCACATATTTATGCATTCTTGTTCCAATATTTTGATCTTTTCCACCAATGTATGAGTTGTCCTTTCCCTTTTTTCTCTTTCTTCTAGTGGTGTCCCTAGAAGTGTGTATTGTTCCAGCTCAATGATATTGTTTCAAACTCCCTTGATGACTGCACTTATCTTGGATACATGCTCTTCTACTGTGGCCTCTACTACCAATGGTACTTATGGGACTTCTTTGAATAAGATCTGGATTGTCGCTTGGATTTTCTCTGTCAATCACTTGACTTCATCCTTTTCCTTCAATTCCATGTCAACCTTTGCTTCCACCTCTTCCTTCTCTTTCAAGGATTTCTCAACCCTGACTTCTACCTCACTCTTCTATTTCAAGGATTTCTCTACCTTTCCTTCAGCCTCACTCTTCTCTTTTACTGTGAGTTCCACTTGTTTCTCTAATGTGCACTTTTATTGTATTGCAGTGGCACATTGCTTCTATACTTCCATATTCTTGGCTTCTTCTTTATATAATTCATTTGTTGCAGTATCTACTCGAAGACATAGTTCCTGCAAGATCCTTGTGTGCAAACCTTGTATTAATTCCATAGGCATATGTGACACGACTAGGTCTAGGTGATTTGGTCCTTGTAGCTTCTCTTGTAATTTAGGATTGGGTAGCCCAATTGTCTCTACTAAGATCTTGATCACTATGTTCTTTGTTTCTAGTTGTGTTGATACCACATTCCTTACTTCCTCTGTTATTCCTTCTTGGCCTATGTTGAGTCCTTGTGCAGGTTCCAGTCAGACTGTTTCCAATAATTGTTGTAACATCGGACATTGGTCTTGTACATTCATTTGTAGTTATTCTTGTTTCTTTGTGGTATGTTCAAAGACTTCCTCTGTGGAATCCCTTAGTTGGTAGCTAATATTATCAATTTCATCATCTATTAGTGTGTAGACAACTAGTGTCTTTTGGGACTTTGTATTCTTCCGTGCAGATGAAACTGTGCTTTGGTCCTGTTGTTTCTTCCCTTTCTTATGTGGGGGTTTTGTAGGTTGGTATGCTGGTTACATGTCTAGTGCATCCTCCATGTCATTCCCTTGATTTGTATCCTCTACCCCATTGCTTGGAGGGTCCATATCTACATCTGTGCATTGTGTTTCCTCGGTGTTCCCTTGTTGCATTGTCATATCCCCTTGTGTTGGGACCTTCCAGTTTGGTTCCCAATCCTACATGACCAGTTGTATGTCTTCTTCCGTTATCTTGTATTATTTTTGGACCCACTCCTCCCTTGGATCCTTCTTGGATTTAATGTACATGTGATTCTTGTCTACGCAAAAATCTGTGACTTGTCCATATTCCCCCACCAACTGTGGTGACATGCATGGTGCATTCTAGATACTTTGTTGAATCCTTTCAGCATAGAGAGAGAATTCCATGTTTTTGTCCATTTGTCTCCTCTTATTTGTTGAAAACCAGAAATTCTAGTACTTTTCTGCTACGCATGGCTTCTCTCTCATCCCTAAGAACTATGTGTCATCCAAATCTCCCCAAAATGTGAAGGAAATAAAAATTAGGAGCCAGGGGTATTGAAACTCCATTCGGTTATCTTGGGCTTCTGCGTAGTCTAGCGGGAACTAGTTTAGTAAGAATGGTGCCCAACTCATTGTAGTTCCTTATACACATTGTTCTACCACGACTATTACCCATGTTGGTACTTTATCCTTCCTACACTTTCATAGGATCTTGCATGCTAACATATATGTCGTTATTAGAATGGTTGGGTCACAAATAGTTGGCACATCCATGCCTCACACCCCTCTAATCGTGCAAAACTTCACTCGCATAGCCTCTGACTGTGCTCTTTCTATATTTGTATATACAAATAACATAGCAAGGTCTTTTCCCTAGATTGGCATCCCAGTGATTCTTTATATCAAGTATGTGTCAATAGATATTAACCTATCCAACCAAAATTACCCCCCATGCATGTAGGATAAGAGGATTTTGATGCATGCATTGACTTTGTTGATGCGTCTGAAGTGTGGGATGTTGAAAAGGTTGAGGAGGCCTACTCACTCCAATCCTCTGGCCCAAACCTTTGTTACTGATATGTTATGTTGTGTAAGTGGATCTACTTTGAGTTCCAAGTATTCATGGGGTGCAATTTCAAGGAACGTTTCCACGTAGGTAATGTCATGGTCTACATATTTCAATTAAGGTACCTTCCGCAGTGCGTCTTCGTCAATGATGACTTTCTCTAGAATGTCTACGGTCACCAAAATATAGTCTGGATTCTTCTGCAGTGTGATTGGTGGGAAGGCATCCTTTCTAGGAGGTATGTAGTCACGTGGAAACCTTGACTTCGATGAGGATGCACCAGGGGTTTCCTCAATCTCTGGTTCATTTTTTGGAGCTCTGTTGCAACTCTTCTTTGGTACATTTTTTTTTCTCCTATGGCTCTAGGTGGCACCATTTATGTAGTTAACTAGGCTTTGACAGGTGTTCTAGCTATGTATCTTGCTCTAGCTATGTGCTCTCTATTTTTCCTGTAATGCTAAGTAACAATAGCTTACGTTTGGAAACCCTGCCTGCTTTTATTCCCTTTTTCCAGTTGTGCAATGTTATGTGCACCTTCCCTCTTATCTCATACGTTCATAGCATGACAAGTGTTGGTGTTAATGGAGCTTTATTTCTAAATCTATTTTTGTATTTTCGTCATGTACTACCCCTCTATCCTATGTATCAGTGGTGTTTTTATTTTACTCCCTGTCATTATGATGGATTTATGACTTCGCCTTATGGTGGTTTTATGTCTTTTTATAATGAAAGTTTAATGACTTGTCATTATCCACCTGTAATTTTTATTTCCTCCCTTTTCATACTTTTAACAGTCTTGTCCTATGGGATAGTGCAATTACTATGGCATAGTTTATCGCTTTTGCGTTAGGTATCCTTGGTTACCACAGTTTTACCTCTCTGTGAATAACCCATTGTTATTATTTATGCGCATCTTTTCTTTTCTTTTTTTTCTTACACAGTTCCTCCTAGCACGCAGCTTGCAAGCCCTCTTGATAGATTTTTAGCCGACTAATGTTTACCCTTCCTTTCAATGCTTCTCCATTAAGTGTTTCCAACTACGCATCACCTACCTTTGTCTCCTCCTTGATCACATATGGTCCTAACCAGTGCATACGAAACTTCCCTGGGTGTTGCATAAATTTTCTATCATATAGTAGTACCAAGTCGCCTACATGGAAATTTTTTTACTTAATGTGTCTATCATGCCATATTTTTTCCATTTCCTTTTGAACCTACTGGTGATATCCTGTGATCAATCTATCCTCCTCAATATGAACTAGTTGTGACAAACGTTCATGTATTGCGCATGAATCTGAAATATCTGTGATAGTTGTGACATGCATTCTCGGTACAATAAACTCCATTGACATTACTTCCTCCTGCCCGTATACCAACCTAAAAGGTGTTTCCCTGTCAATTTATTTTTGGTTGTCCTATATTCTCATAATACAACAAGAACTGTTAATTCTCAGTCATCTCTTCCTATGTTGCATATTTTTGTCAATGCATTCTCTAGGATTTTGTTGAATGCTTATATTGTGTCATTGGCCTGTGGGTGGTACGTTGTACTCTTTTGATGGTGAATTTGGAATTCTCCGGTCAAATATGATATTTTCTTATTGATGAAGTGTGTCCCTTGGTAACTCATCAATGTTCTTGGACATCCAAATAAAATTACTATATTCTCGAACAAGAAGTGTGCAATAGTATCTACGCTAAAATATGTAATTGATTTAGCTTATGCCCATCGAGTCAGATACTTTGTGGTTGTAATAATGTACCTCACTCCTGATCATCTTGTTGGTGGGTTGATTGGTCCAATGAAGTCTCTTGGTTTTCAGTGTCTCTATTGTAAGAGAGGTCATGAGTTCGACAACCCTGAGAGAGAGAGAGAGAGAGAGAGAGAGAGAGAGAGAGAGAGAGATTCGAAGAGATATAGAGAGTCAAAGAGAGAAAGAGGGTTTCAGAGTAAATAACATTGTAAAGAAGTTACATATGTGAGGAGAATTGTATATTGAACATCCATTGTAGTGCAGAGTGCAACCAAGATCCTTGAATATAATAAATAAGTCGACCTTTTGTTGACATATCCCAGAGTTAGGTGAACCACGATAACCTTGTGTAGAAATGTGTTCTTAGATGTTAATCCATGGTACCTATGTATAATTGTATGCTTAGATGTGTTAATCCATGGATTTAATGAGAATGTATGGTTTTCTTTGATGTTGTTGATGATATAGTAGTGCACAGTAACCATGGTTGTATGTTTCACCCCTAAATGGTATGAATATATGAATGTGTGCATGTATAATCAAGTAAATATAGGTATGACAGCGGGTTTCCAATATTTCCTTAACCACTGCAGAATATTGTTTCTTGAAGTTCCCATAAATATACCTCGGGTGAGACTTATCCCGCATAGAGGTGATTCCAAAAGGGTCGATATCTGTAGTATTTTTTTGGACTAAGTAACCTGAACCCAGGGTCTTGGACCTACCTATGTGCATGCACCAACAAATGGTTCTATTGTTGGGATACGAAATATGGAAGTGAAGGAATGTTTTGTAGACCAACGAGGAAGGAGATAACCAAATGGTTGGAAAAAAAGGAACAATAATTTTCCCAGAAGGAGAATAAAAACCCTTGGCTAAAGAACAAACAATGGTTGCAAAGGTATGTGTACATAGACTTGTATGAGATTTTTTTTTTCCGAATTCCCAAGCATTTTAATAGAATGGTTGGAAATATTTGTGGAAAATATTGGTAGACACAGACCAACCGCACCAAATAATTGGACTCCTGAACTAGTGAGACAAGTGGAATTAGTAAACAATAAGACATCTCGTCCAATTGATTTTTGGTTGGATAGTATATTGGGAAGTTGCACAATAGAATTTTCCATAGACTGTACCCAGGCTTACAATGTCGTAGAAAGAGAATTTTTAATGGAACGCGAGGAAGATTCATAAATTTGTTAACTACATCAATAAAAATGCTTCTATGTGATAAGGAAGTTATGACAATGGAACCATATAGCTAAAGAAATTTGCACACACAGAAGGACTGGATTTGTTGACCAGGATATGACTTGAGGGTAGGAAAAATGGAAAATGGAAGGAAAGGATGAGAATGCAGGAGAAAGAGGAAGGAATGTCAAAAGGAGAAGACAAATTTGGAGTTATGTGCAGTGCGAGAAGGTACAAGAAGTTGAGAACTGCAACTGAAGAGAGAGAACAACATAGTGAGTACCTGAAACATCAAGCATATATTTGTATCATAGAAGTACACTAGACAGAGGGAGAAGAAGAATATATCCAGTTCAGTCTAGTTATAGAAGAACCAGTAAGCCCTTCCCAATCTGAGTCCTAAGTCAAAACCACAACCTTATGTGTGTCACCTGAATATGAGACAACATTCAAAGAGCTCTCCAGATCACTTGTAGTCAGTAAAGGAAGTCAGAGAAACAATAACCAAAGAAATAGTAGCAATACAATTAATCAGAATCAAGCAGTATCACCAGGAAGAGGTCCTACACACAAAAACATGGTAGGAGAAGATAACACACTAAGATTACCAGAGTTAAAATTAATTGATTGGAAGACCCAGAACAAAATTTGTTCATATGTGAAACCATTTGGACTACAAAGAATTTCCACGATGATGGTGCAAAGATCGCATAGTTGGAAACAAGATTTAGAGGACATGCACTAGTTTGGTACATGAAGCTCTAGAGTACTACACCACTAGGTCAAACAAGTACACTAGCATAGTTCACACAAGAATTATTAAAAGAATTCAAGAAACCAAATTTTGAGTCGCAGTACATTATTGATCTCAAGGAGATCAAGCAGGTACATATTGAGTCAGTATCGAAGTTCGATCAGAGATTCAAAGATGTGATGGATATATTAACATTCCAAATACCTAATCAACAACATAGAGAGTGGTTTATTTCTTGCTTTCTACCTCACATATGTAGTCCTTTAATATAGAAACATATTACATCACATTCTGAGGCATCGAAAATTGATATGAAGTTGGAAGCCTCTTTGGTCGGAGACAACAGTAGAATGTCGCAGATTCAGAACCAACTAGCTACATTAACAATTTGGTTAGCATAAATCATGAATGGGAAAGAGAAACAAGAACAATTATGGTGCACCAAATGTAGGATTGAAGGTCACCATAAATATGAATGTCTAGATTTTTCATAGTACTTAGTATCCAGAGCACCAAACCCACTACTAGGAGGAGGATACTGTGAGATATGCAACAAATGGGGACATAACCCCCACGAGTTCCAATTATTAAAAAAATATCAGAGTACCCCAAGAATCTTATTAATATGTAGCTTTTGCAAATTAGTGGGACATGAAGACAAGTATTGTCGGGCATTTAATCTGATGAGGAAGCGCACATCATATATGTATAGGATTCACGAGGAAAATGTTGTGAAAGAAGGGGGAGGCCAATATAATAATCAAAGTGGATTTAATCAAGGAAACTGAGAAGGATTTGGTATGGGTTGAGGTATAGAAAACTTCAATAGAGGAGGAAGAGGCCCCATAATATGATATAATTGTAACCAACCAAGATACCTAGCGCAGGATTTCCAAAATCCGTGCACAACATGCACTTACTATCGGGCACAAGAAAATGTGACAGAGGACTATCCACAATTGTTGGCAAAGTGACAGGCCAGAGGTTATCAAAACCAGAACCATAACATTCAAAATATATTAGCCAGGATACGGGACAAATGATCCAAAATACCAGTCATTATGCATGGAGGAACCAAAACAGGGACAGATGCAACCAATGGAAGGAAACAATATAAGCAATGGGTAAATAAATTAGTAGTAACAATGCAAATATTCGATCCGCAGGATGAGAAAGATACCTATAAAAGGACAAGGGAGGAACTATTATGACAAGAGTGGGTAGTGTCAACATCTTATGCACCACATATGGTGGATAGGCCTCCCATTGATGACTAGGGCATGACCAAAGGATCATTGGAGAATGTAAGTACCTTAGGAAACATTTTGAAGAGTTTCCTGTGATGGTCAAAGATGAAAAGGAATTGCATACATTATGATCTAATATTGATCACTACACTCAAGGAAAGGCATTCCCCACTAAAACTAAAGTAGTGAACCAACTACTGCGCAAGAAAATAACCAATGGAAAGTTCAGGTTCAATGCACAGATTGGAGAATATGACATAGACAATGTGATCTTATACTTGGGGTTCGATGTGAATGTATTGCCTAAGAAGACATGGGAAATGATGGGAAAACCCAAGTTAGTTTAGTCACCCATTCAATTTATATTAGAAAACCAATACAAAATAGTACCTATTTCCCGATTAACAGGAATACCTGTGAATATAGATCGAGTGTGTAGTGTCACAGATTTTGAATTTATCGAGATTATGGATGACATCCAGCCATACCCAACATTAATGGGACTATAATGGGCCTTGGATAACCAATCCATTATCAATATTAAAAGGATAGATACTATATTTGAAGTAGGATAACTGAAATTTATCTCTCCATTAGACCCAAAAGAAGGAAGGAGGTACATAGAACCAATTAAGGGAGATGAGATTGACAACTTGTATAACATGACTATGAGGATGGATGACTATGTTAAACCCACTGCAAATGGTGCGTTAAGTTGGAGAAGCATTAGTTCATGTACATTAGACTCATAAGTAGGTATGGAAAATTGGTAGCAGAGGATGCATGAAGTCTCAGCACGACGATGCAGATGCATGACCAAATTAGTACACTAGATTGGAATAGAACTATGCAACCCACAAAAGTATGATGGGTTGACAGATATAAAAAAAAATTATATACATTCGAGGCACAGGTACCGTAACAAAAAATTCTACTAGCACTGGACATTGTATTGAAAGCCACCCCAGCCAGATGGTGGGCAACACACAAAGAAAACATAGAAGATTGGCAACAGTGTAGGAGACTAATACAAGAAAGATTCAATACTCATGTGGGAGACATGACACAGAAGTATACCAAGGAAGGAAACCCAACAGATCATGTTGCACAGTGTGAAAAATCATGGAACTCATTACCAAGGAAGGAATGGACACACAAGTTCATACATACCCTTGACACTATCCCAAGGAACTAGTACCTAGAACTAGAAATGTGCAGAGATACAATAGAATGGGATTACATAACTCAAATATACAAGGTAAAATTTACCTTTTAGACTGAGTCACCCCTAATAAGTACAACGCTACAGGTGATTAAACAGAAAATATTCACCGAAGAAAAATCAATGGAAGGAATATATGTATGCATCATACATAACGCCTCTATGATAGTTCACAAGTTATTGGAATGTTACAATGTGACACAGGAGGATTAAAATGACGAAGATCCCCTCAATATCCAAGTACCGAAAATAGAGGAGGGATGAATAATAGAGGGCCTAGAGCTAGAATTCACAACATACGCGCAGCCAGTCAAGACACAAAAAGTTAATATTGGGACAGAGGAAAGCCCTAAGTTTGCACAGATAGCAGATTACTAGGATGAGGAAACCATAGAAAAGATAGCATATCTATTGTGCAAATACCAAGACTTATTCCCCACTACATTCTTATAGATGAAATGGATAGAGGGAAAGCTAAGGGAGAGGAAATCCCACTGAAACCAAATGCTAAACCAGTGAAATAGAGGACCTACAGATTGAACCCAATATATAAAGAAAAAGTAAAGGAGGAAATCGATCACATGCTAAAGTCAGGAGGAAATCGAAGCGGTTGAAGAATTGGAATGGATAAGTCATGTGGTAGTGCAGGACAAGAAAACAAGGGGTATAATAATTTGTGTCGACTTGAGGAAATTTAATGATGCATGACTGCATGATCCATTCCCAATGCCATTTATAGATGAATTACAGGAAAACGTAGGCTGACAAGAAGCCTATTCATTCACAAATGGTTTCTTAGTCTACCATTGGATAAGAATTTAACAATAAGATAGACATAAGGCTACATTCGCAACAAAATGGGGAAGTTTCCAATACATAGTGATGTCGTTTGGATTAAAGAATGCACCTNTCGTACCTTTGTCTCTCTACCTATGACCTAGAGACAAAAATGATATGGAGTTGTGATGAACTAATGGGGCACATTATTCGATGATTTTTCATTCTTACAACTGACATTCGTCGATCTTCCAACATACTAGCGATGACAACGCGATGGATTTGTGATGAACTAATGGGGCACATTCGTCAATGATTGGTCTCTCTTAAGACGAGCAATCGTCGATCGTTCGATGTACTCATGATGACAACGTGATGGATTTGAGATTAACTAATGGGGAAAATTAGTCATTGGTTAGTCGCTCTTACAACAAATTTGTTCATCTATATTGCAATGAAAGATTGAGTGTCATGATTTTGACGAAGGTGATGCAATGAAAAAATGGTTGTTTCCTTCATTGTACTTGTGACATTGTGGCAATGAACATGCATTGGTAAATCATTGGAAAATGGGCCCAATGCACTAGTGAGGGGGATTAAACTGGCTGCGAGACAAGCTAGAAATTTCATTGATGGACATAATACCTCCACCAGTCTCAGAGCTCAAGAAAGGTTGATCCCAATGAGAGTAGATTTATATTGATTTTAGATTTTTTGTGTATTTTTGATGGATATCGATGGACGTGATTATCAGTGGAAAGAGAATCGATTGATGGATATGGTGAGAATTATGTCAACAAAGAGTACCCTCAAGGATAGATGCAGCGGGGATGACTACGTTTCCATTGTCTTGGAATATCTCATTGTCGAGGCGTCGGAGTTGGTCATAAATGCTTCCCATGAAAACATGAAGATCAACAGAAGAATATTAAATTCCCTAGAAAAATGGCGAGGAAGAGAAAATGACTGGATCTTGACCAACAAAGGATAAGTCAGTCTCCATTTGTGACCTCCATGGATTATGACTGCTTATGAAGGGTCCATGGACTCGGTCGGGGTATATGGGAAGTGTTGTAGGAGCCTAGTCATAGAACCACCCAAGATGGCATGTTTCAAGGGATTGTGCAGAGAACTAGCAATGTTGGCTCTTCGATGGTGACTCGAGCAAGAGAATTCATTGGTGACAAAGACAAAACCCTAGATGATTAGCTTGCATGATGGCATTGATCTTGGAGATGATAACTTTGATATTTTCCCAAGAGGCATGTAATTGTGTCTAGATGATGATCTAGAATGACCTGGTGCACAGTTGGGGTTAGGATTTTATTCTCATTGATGTTGCACGAAGACAATCAATGAGAAGGTGAGAGGATTGTGGCATAAATTCCAAAATAACAACAATAAAAATAAATAAATAAAATTATAATGGAGTTGAAAAAGTTTATTGCATGTAAATGGGAATATGACTATAAGACCTGTTTAGGCATGCGTACCCTTGGTAACTTACTAGTAAATTCTATACATAGACCTAAGTTATAGGGGGAGGCATGTGGGATTCCTGCATACCCTATATATAAAATTCGAGGGGGGTTAGGGCCTGAAGGTGAGTGGTGTGCAGAATCACTTGATCACTTTGGCTAAATTTGGTCATGGTAAACCCCAAGTCAATTTAAAGGGGGGAATGTTAGGTTAAACTCGACTCAATAAAAGAGTCAAATTTGTTAGGTCAACATTAGTGGTTTTAGGCACATGGTATTGATGAATCGTGGTATTGAGCCTATGGTATTTCATGTAATGTAATGAAGAATTTAAATAGGCTTAGGAGAACCCATTGTAATGGGCCAAGGATGTGGGTGGTGAAGGCTCACTTTGTTGGGGCCAAGAGGTTAGGTGGATTTCTTGGATGTTGGTGCAAGTGCACAAGTAGGTCTAAGACACTAGGTTCAAGTTACTTAGTCCAACAAAACCCTACAGATATCAGTCCTTTCGACATCACCTGCATGTAGGAAAAGTCTCACCCAAGGTATATTTATGGGAACTACAAGAATCGATATTCTGCAGCGGTGAAGGAAAGATTGTGAACCCGCTCTGTCATACCTATATTTACTTGATTATACATGCACAAATTCATATATTCATACCATTTAGGGGTTAAACATACAACCATGGTTACTACGCACTACTATATCATCAACAACATCAAAGATAACCATACATTCGCATTAAATCCATGGATTAACACATCTAAGCATACAATTATGCACGGGTACCATGGATTAACATCTAAGCATACATTTCTAAACAAGGTTAACATGGTTCACCCAACTCCGGGCTATGTCCACAAAAGGTCATCTTATTTATGATATGCAAGGATCTTGGTTGCACTCTGTGCTACAATGGATGTTCAATATATAATTCTCCTCAAATATGTAACTTCTTTACAATGTCCTTTAATATGAAACCCTCTTTCTCTCTATCGTTTCCTTTCTTTCTTTGGATCTATATCTCTCTTCAGATCTCTATGTCTCTCTCTCAGGGTTGTCAAACTCGCAACACCCTTTTCATATTTATACATTATGATTAGATCCATTTGACCCTCATTGTGATTTGGATACAACTCATACTTGATTGACGAAAACTCATTATTATTTGGATACAACTCATGCTCGACTGATTTTCCCAGATTTTGTGCTAGCTATTCTTTCTTGTCCCCCATTTTCTCCTCTTTCCTATCTCTTCTTTATTGATCTTCTTGATATTCTTCTGCCTTCATCCTTCCTATGTCTTTTCCTTGTACCTTGTCTCTTCTCATTGTTCCATCCCCAAAACTTCCTGCCTAACATCCCCCAACACTCACTTGTGACTCGTCCCAAGCCACTTAGTCCTGTTGTGTCGCGCTCCTCCATTCCTTAGTAAATTTATGTAGGGTTTACTTCACTTCTTGTACTATTTTTGTTAGTTATTCTTCTTTATTCAATATTTCCTCCATCATTTATGTTTTCAAACTAGTAATTTTGTCCTCGGTGTCTTACGCTACTAATGTCGTAGTGCTTTGCACGATAGCTAGTTATTCTAGTACCCCAAGGGCTTCATCTTGTTATGGTTGTAATTATTGTCTGATATTCCTATGTTCTTCCTTCATATGTTCCACTGCACTATGTAGTTTCCTCATATCCAAGAGTGATGCCATTCTTTCTACTGGTGGTAGAGTATTTACGCACTCATTGGCATGATTCAATTGTTCATGCATAGTCTTTATTTTCTCTTCCAATGCTTGCATCTCTGTGTTGGTATTAATCTCTATTCAAATGCGTGTGTATTTTTTGCACATATTTATGCATTCTTGTTCCAATATTTTGATCTTTTCCACCAATGTATGAGTTGTCCTTTCCCTTTTTTCTCTTTCTTCTAGTGGTGTCCCTAGAAGTGTGTATTGTTCCAGCTCAATGATATTGTTTCAAACTCCCTTGATGACTGCACTTATCTTGGATACATGCTCTTCTACTGTGGCCTCTACTACCAATGGTACTTATGGGACTTCTTTGAATAAGATCTGGATTGTCGCTTGGATTTTCTCTGTCAATCACTTGACTTCATCCTTTTCCTTCAATTCCATGTCAACCTTTGCTTCCACCTCTTCCTTCTCTTTCAAGGATTTCTCAACCCTGACTTCTACCTCACTCTTCTATTTCAAGGATTTCTCTACCTTTCCTTCAGCCTCACTCTTCTCTTTTACTGTGAGTTCCACTTGTTTCTCTAATGTGCACTTTTATTGTATTGCAGTGGCACATTGCTTCTATACTTCCATATTCTTGGCTTCTTCTTTATATAATTCATTTGTTGCAGTATCTACTCGAAGACATAGTTCCTGCAAGATCCTTGTGTGCAAACCTTGTATTAATTCCATAGGCATATGTGACACGACTAGGTCTAGGTGATTTGGTCCTTGTAGCTTCTCTTGTAATTTAGGATTGGGTAGCCCAATTGTCTCTACTAAGATCTTGATCACTATGTTCTTTGTTTCTAGTTGTGTTGATACCACATTCCTTACTTCCTCTGTTATTCCTTCTTGGCCTATGTTGAGTCCTTGTGCAGGTTCCAGTCAGACTGTTTCCAATAATTGTTGTAACATCGGACATTGGTCTTGTACATTCATTTGTAGTTATTCTTGTTTCTTTGTGGTATGTTCAAAGACTTCCTCTGTGGAATCCCTTAGTTGGTAGCTAATATTATCAATTTCATCATCTATTAGTGTGTAGACAACTAGTGTCTTTTGGGACTTTGTATTCTTCCGTGCAGATGAAACTGTGCTTTGGTCCTGTTGTTTCTTCCCTTTCTTATGTGGGGGTTTTGTAGGTTGGTATGCTGGTTACATGTCTAGTGCATCCTCCATGTCATTCCCTTGATTTGTATCCTCTACCCCATTGCTTGGAGGGTCCATATCTACATCTGTGCATTGTGTTTCCTCGGTGTTCCCTTGTTGCATTGTCATATCCCCTTGTGTTGGGACCTTCCAGTTTGGTTCCCAATCCTACATGACCAGTTGTATGTCTTCTTCCGTTATCTTGTATTATTTTTGGACCCACTCCTCCCTTGGATCCTTCTTGGATTTAATGTACATGTGATTCTTGTCTACGCAAAAATCTGTGACTTGTCCATATTCCCCCACCAACTGTGGTGACATGCATGGTGCATTCTAGATACTTTGTTGAATCCTTTCAGCATAGAGAGAGAATTCCATGTTTTTGTCCATTTGTCTCCTCTTATTTGTTGAAAACCAGAAATTCTAGTACTTTTCTGCTACGCATGGCTTCTCTCTCATCCCTAAGAACTATGTGTCATCCAAATCTCCCCAAAATGTGAAGGAAATAAAAATTAGGAGCCAGGGGTATTGAAACTCCATTCGGTTATCTTGGGCTTCTGCGTAGTCTAGCGGGAACTAGTTTAGTAAGAATGGTGCCCAACTCATTGTAGTTCCTTATACACATTGTTCTACCACGACTATTACCCATGTTGGTACTTTATCCTTCCTACACTTTCATAGGATCTTGCATGCTAACATATATGTCGTTATTAGAATGGTTGGGTCACAAATAGTTGGCACATCCATGCCTCACACCCCTCTAATCGTGCAAAACTTCACTCGCATAGCCTCTGACTGTGCTCTTTCTATATTTGTATATACAAATAACATAGCAAGGTCTTTTCCCTAGATTGGCATCCCAGTGATTCTTTATATCAAGTATGTGTCAATAGATATTAACCTATCCAACCAAAATTACCCCCCATGCATGTAGGATAAGAGGATTTTGATGCATGCATTGACTTTGTTGATGCGTCTGAAGTGTGGGATGTTGAAAAGGTTGAGGAGGCCTACTCACTCCAATCCTCTGGCCCAAACCTTTGTTACTGATATGTTATGTTGTGTAAGTGGATCTACTTTGAGTTCCAAGTATTCATGGGGTGCAATTTCAAGGAACGTTTCCACGTAGGTAATGTCATGGTCTACATATTTCAATTAAGGTACCTTCCGCAGTGCGTCTTCGTCAATGATGACTTTCTCTAGAATGTCTACGGTCACCAAAATATAGTCTGGATTCTTCTGCAGTGTGATTGGTGGGAAGGCATCCTTTCTAGGAGGTATGTAGTCACGTGGAAACCTTGACTTCGATGAGGATGCACCAGGGGTTTCCTCAATCTCTGGTTCATTTTTTGGAGCTCTGTTGCAACTCTTCTTTGGTACATTTTTTTTTCTCCTATGGCTCTAGGTGGCACCATTTATGTAGTTAACTAGGCTTTGACAGGTGTTCTAGCTATGTATCTTGCTCTAGCTATGTGCTCTCTATTTTTCCTGTAATGCTAAGTAACAATAGCTTACGTTTGGAAACCCTGCCTGCTTTTATTCCCTTTTTCCAGTTGTGCAATGTTATGTGCACCTTCCCTCTTATCTCATACGTTCATAGCATGACAAGTGTTGGTGTTAATGGAGCTTTATTTCTAAATCTATTTTTGTATTTTCGTCATGTACTACCCCTCTATCCTATGTATCAGTGGTGTTTTTATTTTACTCCCTGTCATTATGATGGATTTATGACTTCGCCTTATGGTGGTTTTATGTCTTTTTATAATGAAAGTTTAATGACTTGTCATTATCCACCTGTAATTTTTATTTCCTCCCTTTTCATACTTTTAACAGTCTTGTCCTATGGGATAGTGCAATTACTATGGCATAGTTTATCGCTTTTGCGTTAGGTATCCTTGGTTACCACAGTTTTACCTCTCTGTGAATAACCCATTGTTATTATTTATGCGCATCTTTTCTTTTCTTTTTTTTCTTACACAGTTCCTCCTAGCACGCAGCTTGCAAGCCCTCTTGATAGATTTTTAGCCGACTAATGTTTACCCTTCCTTTCAATGCTTCTCCATTAAGTGTTTCCAACTACGCATCACCTACCTTTGTCTCCTCCTTGATCACATATGGTCCTAACCAGTGCATACGAAACTTCCCTGGGTGTTGCATAAATTTTCTATCATATAGTAGTACCAAGTCGCCTACATGGAAATTTTTTTACTTAATGTGTCTATCATGCCATATTTTTTCCATTTCCTTTTGAACCTACTGGTGATATCCTGTGATCAATCTATCCTCCTCAATATGAACTAGTTGTGACAAACGTTCATGTATTGCGCATGAATCTGAAATATCTGTGATAGTTGTGACATGCATTCTCGGTACAATAAACTCCATTGACATTACTTCCTCCTGCCCGTATACCAACCTAAAAGGTGTTTCCCTGTCAATTTATTTTTGGTTGTCCTATATTCTCATAATACAACAAGAACTGTTAATTCTCAGTCATCTCTTCCTATGTTGCATATTTTTGTCAATGCATTCTCTAGGATTTTGTTGAATGCTTATATTGTGTCATTGGCCTGTGGGTGGTACGTTGTACTCTTTTGATGGTGAATTTGGAATTCTCCGGTCAAATATGATATTTTCTTATTGATGAAGTGTGTCCCTTGGTAACTCATCAATGTTCTTGGACATCCAAATAAAATTACTATATTCTCGAACAAGAAGTGTGCAATAGTATCTACGCTAAAATATGTAATTGATTTAGCTTATGCCCATCGAGTCAGATACTTTGTGGTTGTAATAATGTACCTCACTCCTGATCATCTTGTTGGTGGGTTGATTGGTCCAATGAAGTCTCTTGGTTTTCAGTGTCTCTATTGTAAGAGAGGTCATGAGTTCGACAACCCTGAGAGAGAGAGAGAGAGAGAGAGAGAGAGAGAGAGAGAGAGAGATTCGAAGAGATATAGAGAGTCAAAGAGAGAAAGAGGGTTTCAGAGTAAATAACATTGTAAAGAAGTTACATATGTGAGGAGAATTGTATATTGAACATCCATTGTAGTGCAGAGTGCAACCAAGATCCTTGAATATAATAAATAAGTCGACCTTTTGTTGACATATCCCAGAGTTAGGTGAACCACGATAACCTTGTGTAGAAATGTGTTCTTAGATGTTAATCCATGGTACCTATGTATAATTGTATGCTTAGATGTGTTAATCCATGGATTTAATGAGAATGTATGGTTTTCTTTGATGTTGTTGATGATATAGTAGTGCACAGTAACCATGGTTGTATGTTTCACCCCTAAATGGTATGAATATATGAATGTGTGCATGTATAATCAAGTAAATATAGGTATGACAGCGGGTTTCCAATATTTCCTTAACCACTGCAGAATATTGTTTCTTGAAGTTCCCATAAATATACCTCGGGTGAGACTTATCCCGCATAGAGGTGATTCCAAAAGGGTCGATATCTGTAGTATTTTTTTGGACTAAGTAACCTGAACCCAGGGTCTTGGACCTACCTATGTGCATGCACCAACAAATGGTTCTATTGTTGGGATACGAAATATGGAAGTGAAGGAATGTTTTGTAGACCAACGAGGAAGGAGATAACCAAATGGTTGGAAAAAAAGGAACAATAATTTTCCCAGAAGGAGAATAAAAACCCTTGGCTAAAGAACAAACAATGGTTGCAAAGGTATGTGTACATAGACTTGTATGAGATTTTTTTTTTCCGAATTCCCAAGCATTTTAATAGAATGGTTGGAAATATTTGTGGAAAATATTGGTAGACACAGACCAACCGCACCAAATAATTGGACTCCTGAACTAGTGAGACAAGTGGAATTAGTAAACAATAAGACATCTCGTCCAATTGATTTTTGGTTGGATAGTATATTGGGAAGTTGCACAATAGAATTTTCCATAGACTGTACCCAGGCTTACAATGTCGTAGAAAGAGAATTTTTAATGGAACGCGAGGAAGATTCATAAATTTGTTAACTACATCAATAAAAATGCTTCTATGTGATAAGGAAGTTATGACAATGGAACCATATAGCTAAAGAAATTTGCACACACAGAAGGACTGGATTTGTTGACCAGGATATGACTTGAGGGTAGGAAAAATGGAAAATGGAAGGAAAGGATGAGAATGCAGGAGAAAGAGGAAGGAATGTCAAAAGGAGAAGACAAATTTGGAGTTATGTGCAGTGCGAGAAGGTACAAGAAGTTGAGAACTGCAACTGAAGAGAGAGAACAACATAGTGAGTACCTGAAACATCAAGCATATATTTGTATCATAGAAGTACACTAGACAGAGGGAGAAGAAGAATATATCCAGTTCAGTCTAGTTATAGAAGAACCAGTAAGCCCTTCCCAATCTGAGTCCTAAGTCAAAACCACAACCTTATGTGTGTCACCTGAATATGAGACAACATTCAAAGAGCTCTCCAGATCACTTGTAGTCAGTAAAGGAAGTCAGAGAAACAATAACCAAAGAAATAGTAGCAATACAATTAATCAGAATCAAGCAGTATCACCAGGAAGAGGTCCTACACACAAAAACATGGTAGGAGAAGATAACACACTAAGATTACCAGAGTTAAAATTAATTGATTGGAAGACCCAGAACAAAATTTGTTCATATGTGAAACCATTTGGACTACAAAGAATTTCCACGATGATGGTGCAAAGATCGCATAGTTGGAAACAAGATTTAGAGGACATGCACTAGTTTGGTACATGAAGCTCTAGAGTACTACACCACTAGGTCAAACAAGTACACTAGCATAGTTCACACAAGAATTATTAAAAGAATTCAAGAAACCAAATTTTGAGTCGCAGTACATTATTGATCTCAAGGAGATCAAGCAGGTACATATTGAGTCAGTATCGAAGTTCGATCAGAGATTCAAAGATGTGATGGATATATTAACATTCCAAATACCTAATCAACAACATAGAGAGTGGTTTATTTCTTGCTTTCTACCTCACATATGTAGTCCTTTAATATAGAAACATATTACATCACATTCTGAGGCATCGAAAATTGATATGAAGTTGGAAGCCTCTTTGGTCGGAGACAACAGTAGAATGTCGCAGATTCAGAACCAACTAGCTACATTAACAATTTGGTTAGCATAAATCATGAATGGGAAAGAGAAACAAGAACAATTATGGTGCACCAAATGTAGGATTGAAGGTCACCATAAAGATGAATTTCTAGATTTTTCATAGTACTTAGTATCCAGAGCACCAAACCCACTACCAGGAGGAGGATACTGTGAGATATGCAACAAATGGGGACATAACCCCCACGAGTTCCAATTATTAAAAAAATATCAGAGTACCCCAAGAAGCTTATTAATATGTAGCTTTTGCAAATTAGTGGGACATGAAGACAAGTATTGTCGGGCATTTAATATTATGAGGAAGCGCACATCATATATGTATAGGATTCACGAGGAAAATGTTGTGAAAGAAGGGGGAGGCCAATATAATAATCAAAGTGGATTTAATCAAGGAAACTGAGGAGGATTTGGTATGGGTTGAGGTATATAAAACTTCAATAGAGGAGGAAGAGGCCCCATAATATGATATAATTGTAACCAACCAAGATACCTAGCGCAGGATTTCCAAAATCCGTGCACAACATGCACTTACTATCGGGCACAAGAAAATGTGACAGAGGACTATCCACAATTGTTGGCAAAGTGACAGGCCAGAGGTTATCAAAACCAGAACCATAACATTCAAAATATATTAGCCAGGATACGGGACAAATGATCCAAAATACCAGTCATTATGCATGGAGGAACCAAAACAGGGACAGATGCAACCAATGGAAGGAAACAATATAAGCAATGGGTAAATAAATTAGTAGTAACAATGCAAATATTCGATCCGCAGGATGAGAAAGATACCTATAAAAGGACAAGGGAGGAACTATTATGACAAGAGTGGGTAGTGTCAACATCTTATGCACCACATATGGTGGATAGGCCTCCCATTGATGACTAGGGCATGACCAAAGGATCATTGGAGAATGTAAGTACCTTAGGAAACATTTTGAAGAGTTTCCTGTGATGGTCAAAGATGAAAAGGAATTGCATACATTATGATCTAATATTGATCACTACACTCAAGGAAAGGCATTCCCCACTAAAACTAAAGTAGTGAACCAACTACTGCGCAAGAAAATAACCAATGGAAAGTTCAGGTTCAATGCACAGATTGGAGAATATGACATAGACAATGTGATCTTATACTTGGGGTTCGATGTGAATGTATTGCCTAAGAAGACATGGGAAATGATGGGAAAACCCAAGTTAGTTTAGTCACCCATTCAATTTATATTAGAAAACCAATACAAAATAGTACCTATTTCCCGATTAACAGGAATACCTGTGAATATAGATCGAGTGTGTAGTGTCACAGATTTTGAATTTATCGAGATTATGGATGACATCCAGCCATACCCAACATTAATGGGACTATAATGGGCCTTGGATAACCAATCCATTATCAATATTAAAAGGATAGATACTATATTTGAAGTAGGATAACTGAAATTTATCTCTCCATTAGACCCAAAAGAAGGAAGGAGGTACATAGAACCAATTAAGGGAGATGAGATTGACAACTTGTATAACATGACTATGAGGATGGATGACTATGTTAAACCCACTGCAAATGGTGCGTTAAGTTGGAGAAGCATTAGTTCATGTACATTAGACTCATAAGTAGGTATGGAAAATTGGTAGCAGAGGATGCATGAAGTCTCAGCACGACGATGCAGATGCATGACCAAATTAGTACACTAGATTGGAATAGAACTATGCAACCCACAAAAGTATGATGGGTTGACAGATATAAAAAAAAATTATATACATTCGAGGCACAGGTACCGTAACAAAAAATTCTACTAGCACTGGACATTGTATTGAAAGCCACCCCAGCCAGATGGTGGGCAACACACAAAGAAAACATAGAAGATTGGCAACAGTGTAGGAGACTAATACAAGAAAGATTCAATACTCATGTGGGAGACATGACACAGAAGTATACCAAGGAAGGAAACCCAACAGATCATGTTGCACAGTGTGAAAAATCATGGAACTCATTACCAAGGAAGGAATGGACACACAAGTTCATACATACCCTTGACACTATCCCAAGGAACTAGTACCTAGAACTAGAAATGTGCAGAGATACAATAGAATGGGATTACATAACTCAAATATACAAGGTAAAATTTACCTTTTAGACTGAGTCACCCCTAATAAGTACAACGCTACAGGTGATTAAACAGAAAATATTCACCGAAGAAAAATCAATGGAAGGAATATATGTATGCATCATACATAACGCCTCTATGATAGTTCACAAGTTATTGGAATGTTACAATGTGACACAGGAGGATTAAAATGACGAAGATCCCCTCAATATCCAAGTACCGAAAATAGAGGAGGGATGAATAATAGAGGGCCTAGAGCTAGAATTCACAACATACGCGCAGCCAGTCAAGACACAAAAAGTTAATATTGGGACAGAGGAAAGCCCTAAGTTTGCACAGATAGCAGATTACTAGGATGAGGAAACCATAGAAAAGATAGCATATCTATTGTGCAAATACCAAGACTTATTCCCCACTACATTCTTATAGATGAAATGGATAGAGGGAAAGCTAAGGGAGAGGAAATCCCACTGAAACCAAATGCTAAACCAGTGAAATAGAGGACCTACAGATTGAACCCAATATATAAAGAAAAAGTAAAGGAGGAAATCGATCACATGCTAAAGTCAGGAGGAAATCGAAGCGGTTGAAGAATTGGAATGGATAAGTCATGTGGTAGTGCAGGACAAGAAAACAAGGGGTATAATAATTTGTGTCGACTTGAGGAAATTTAATGATGCATGACTGCATGATCCATTCCCAATGCCATTTATAGATGAATTACAGGAAAACGTAGGCTGACAAGAAGCCTATTCATTCACAAATGGTTTCTTAGTCTACCATTGGATAAGAATTTAACAATAAGATAGACATAAGGCTACATTCGCAACAAAATGGGGAAGTTTCCAATACATAGTGATGTCGTTTGGATTAAAGAATGCACCTRCRGAATTTTCAAGAGTAGTTTGTCGCAGTGTTTAAGGATTTCATTCATAAGTTTCTCGAAGTGACCTAATTGKATGATTGGACAATATTTATCCTATTACGAGATCATGTTGAATTTTCAATATTGATGTTGGATAAGTGTAGACAACATCATATATCCCTAAACTTAAAKACGTGTATTTTTTATGCACCATTTGGAATATTATTGGGACACGTGATATGAAAACAAGGTCTARTAGTTGATCCTGCAAAGATTGCAATTATTTTGGACTTACAACCACCCACATCAATCAAACAATTGCACGCAACATTGGGTCAAACAAGGTATTACAGGAAATTTATCAAAGGATAYGCATAGATTACAACACCAATGGAAAAATTATTAAAAAAATACACGAAGTTCYAGTGGAATGACGACTRTYAGAAAAAGGAATAGACACACTGAAAYAAAAKTTAGTAACTGCATCGATCTTAATTTTCCCATACTGGAACAAGGAMTTTCATGTGCATGTGGATTCCTCATCAATAACATTAGGCATGATATTGTCATCACCAGGCAAGGGAGGCATAGATCACCCAATTTATTTTGCAAGCAAGAAACTATCAATAGTGGAAAAAACTATACCACAACAAAACATGAGGGATTGTCTATGGTCTATGTGCTACATAAGTTCAAACACTACTTACTAGGCTCACACTTTAATATGTACACAAATCGTTCTGCGCTGAGATGTCTGGTCAACAAACCAGTGTTGGGGGGAAGAATTTGTAGATGGATCCTATTGTTCCAAGAATACGACTTTGAAGTAGTCATAAAAAAAAGTAAACTAAATGAAGTCCTGAATCACTTGTCATGCATACTCTCAGCAGAAGAGGTAGGAAACTTGGATGACATCTTGTCAGATGCACAATTACTTTTGGTTAAGATGGTGGAAGATTGTTTTACTTACATTTTACAATTCATAAGTACAGGGATGGCCCCCTCAAACATGACGGTTGTGCAGTAAAACAAGTTGGTAGTGAAGGCTACATACTACCAATTAATTGCAGGAACATTATATAAATTGGGCACGGATGGAATATTGTGATGTTGTGTGGTCAAACACGAAATAAATTGGGCACAGACGGAATATTGTGATGTTGTTTCGTCGAACATGAAAGACAAATTATATTTATAGAAGCACATGATGAGATAACAGGAGGACATTATGAAGGTAAATATATTTTTCATAATATCTTACACACAGGACTATGGTGTCCTACACTCCACGGGGACACAAAGGAATATTATTATACATGATGTTTTTCAAAGGATCAGAAAACCCTCCAAAAGGGATGATATGCCATTGAATCCACAAGTTAAATTATATATTTTTGATAAGTGGGACATCGACTTCATTAGACCAATCAACCCATAAGAAAGAAAATTAGGGGTGAGGTGCATTATTAAGGACATAGAGTAACTGACTCGATGGGAAGAAGCCACGCTAGATACAGATTGTAGTGCAGAGACTATTTCACACTTCTTTTTCGATAANTTTCATGTGCATGTGGATTCCTCATCAATAACATTAGGCATGATATTGTCATCACCAGGCAAGGGAGGCATAGATCACCCAATTTATTTTGCAAGCAAGAAACTATCAATAGTGGAAAAAACTATACCACAACAAAACATGAGGGATTGTCTATGGTCTATGTGCTACATAAGTTCAAACACTACTTACTAGGCTCACACTTTAATATGTACACAAATCGTTCTGCGCTGAGATGTCTGGTCAACAAACCAGTGTTGGGGGGAAGAATTTGTAGATGGATCCTATTGTTCCAAGAATACGACTTTGAAGTAGTCATAAAAAAAAGTAAACTAAATGAAGTCCTGAATCACTTGTCATGCATACTCTCAGCAGAAGAGGTAGGAAACTTGGATGACATCTTGTCAGATGCACAATTACTTTTGGTTAAGATGGTGGAAGATTGTTTTACTTACATTTTACAATTCATAAGTACAGGGATGGCCCCCTCAAACATGACGGTTGTGCAGTAAAACAAGTTGGTAGTGAAGGCTACATACTACCAATTAATTGCAGGAACATTATATAAATTGGGCACGGATGGAATATTGTGATGTTGTGTGGTCAAACACGAAAGAAATTGGGCACAGATGGAATATTGTGATGTTGTTTCGTCGAACATGAAAGACAAATTATATTTATAGAAGCACACGATGAGATAACAGGAGGACATTATGAAGGTAAATATATTTTTCATAATATCTTACACGCGGGACTATGGTGGCCTACACTCCACGGGGACACAAAGGAATATTATTATACATGATGTTTTTCAAAGGATCAGAAAACCCTCCAGAAGGGATGATATGCCATTGAATCCACAAGTTAAATTATATATTTTTGATAAGTGGGACATCGACTTCATTAGACCAATCAAACCATAAGAAAGAAAATTAGGGGTGAGGTGCATTATTAAGGACATAGAGTATCTGACTCGATGGGAAGAAGTCACGCTAGATACGGATTGTAGTGCAGAGACTATTTCACACTTCTTTTTCGATAATATAGTAATTTGATTTGGATGTCCAAGAACATTAATGAGTGACCAAGGGACACACTTCATCAATAAAACCATAGCATATTTTATCGAATAATTCCAAATTCACCATTAGAAGATTATGTTGTACCACCCATAGGCCAATGGCACAGTAGAAGCATTCAACAAAATTCTAGAGAATGCACTGACAAAAATCTACAACGTAGGAAGAGATGACTGGGACTTAAGAGTTCTTGTTGTATTATGGGCTTACAGGACTACCAACAAGAAATTTACAGGAAAATCACCTTTCAAGTTGGTATATGGGCAAGAGGCAGTAATGTCAATGGTTTTGATTATACCGAGCCTACACATCACAGCTATCATGGATCTTTCGGATTCGGGTGCAATACAGGAATATTTTTCACAACTAGTGTAGCTTGAGGAGGATACATTAATCATATGATATCACCATCAGGTTCAAAAGGCAAGGACAAAAGCATAGAATGATAGACACATTAAGTCGAAAAAATTCCAAGTAGGTGACTTGGTACTACTATATGATAGAAAAATTATGCAGCACCCAGGGAAGTTCTGTATGCACTAGTTAGGACCATATGTGATCAAGGAGGTGACAGAGGTAGGTGTTGCATAATTGGAAACACTTAACGAAGAAGAATTTAAAGGAAGGGTGAACGACAGTCAGCTAAAACTCTATCTAGAGGGTTGGAAAGATGTGCGATAGGAGGAACCGCAAAAGGAAAAAAAAAAGAGAAAGTTGTTGGCCCTTGACCAAGTTTTGAGGAACACTTAGTCATATTTGACTATTTTTGGACTTCGACATCCTGTCAAAGATGGAGCGCAAAGTGAAGCAGAGATCACGGGATATCAGTCCACTTTTGGGCCCCTTTTAGGGTTTTGGGTTAATGTAATGGGAAAGGGATGTCGGCCCATGGGTTTACCCATGCTTAGGCCCACTTTTGTAATGTATAAATAGAAGGATAGGAAATGTAAGAAGTAGTAGATGCAATTTCTTAGTGCAATTGGTAGTGCATCTCTATGATGCTGAATAAGTGCTCTGTGTGAATTGTGTAAGGCTTGCAACACTAAGTGCAAGTTACTGTGAGGTCGTTATAGAAAGCTAATTGATGTAATGCAAGGAAGAAGGATCTAGCGATCTGTGTAGATATTCTATCCTATGCGAAGAAGGGTTTTGGAGGCTTTGTGCTTGTAACAAATTGAAGACAATAATAAAGAAGAAGATCTTTTGAACGTAGCCCCATGGTGGGGGTGAACCATCTAAATCTGTGTGTTATGCTCTGTGCTTTGATTAAATGTGTTTATCTTTGCTTATGTTATGTTCTTTGATATATCTAATTATGATCTGTGCTTCTTAGATATATATATATGATTGTTAGATCTGATGTGTATGAGGATTCTTAGTGAGGATATTCTAGATTTGATCTGGGTTACTATGGTTAAGTGTTGAAATACTGTAGATCTGAGTATAAACCATGAAGCTCTGTGTTGTCTACAAAGCATTATAAGGGTTTAATATTGATGAATGATCGATGCTAAGTGCTCTGTAAATTATATATTCACAGATCTGTGTCCCAGCTAAGGTTGCAGACACCTGAGTCTTGCAACCACCNATTTGGATGTCCAAGAACATTAATGAGTGACCAAGGGACACACTTCATCAATAAAACCATAGCATATTTTATCGAATAATTCCAAATTCACCATTAGAAGATTATGTTGTACCACACACAGGCCAATGGCACAGTAGAAGCATTCAACAAAATTCTAGAGAATGCACTGACAAAAATCTGCGACATAGGAAGAGATGACTGGGACTTAAGAGTTCTTGTTGTATTATGGGCTTACAGGACTACCAACAAGAAATTTAGAGGAAAATCACCTTTCAGGTTGGTATATGGGCAGGAGGCAGTAATGTCAATGGTTTTGATTATACCGAGCCTACACATCACAGCTATCATGGATCTTTCGGATTCGGGTGCAATACAGGAATGTTTTTCACAACTAGTTCATCTTGAGGAGGATACATTAATCACATGATATCACCATCAGGTTCAAAAGGCAAGGACAAAAGCATAGAATGATAGACACATTAAGTCGAAAAAATTCCAAGTAGGTAACTTGGTACTACTATATGATAGCAAAATTATGCAGCACCCAGGGAAGTTCCGTATGCACTAGTTAGGACCATATGTGATCAAGGAGGTGACAGAGGTAGGTGTTGCATAATTGGAAACACTTAACGAAGAAGAATTGAAAGGAAGGGTAAACGACAGTCAGCTAAAACTCTATCTAGAGGGTTGGAAAGATGTGCGATAGGAGGAACCGCGCAAGGAAAAAAAAAGAGAAAGTTGTTGGCCCTTGACCAATTTTTGAGGAACACTTAGTCATATTTGACTATTTTTGGACTTCGACATCCTGTTAAAGATGGAGCGCAAAGTGAAGCCGATATCACGGGATATCAGTCCACTTTTGGGCCCCTTTTAGGGTTTTGGGTTAATGTAATGGGAAAGGGATGTCGGCCCATGGGTTTACCCACGCTTAGGCCCACTTTTGTAATGTATAAATAGAAGGATAGGAAATGTAAGAAGTAGTAGATGCAATTTATTAGTGCAATTGGTAGTGCATCTCTATGATGATGAATAAGTGCTCTGTGTGAATTGTGTAAGGCTTGCAACACTAAGTGCAAGTTACTGTGAGGCCGCTATAGAAAGCTAATTGATGTAACGCAAGGAAGAAGGATCTAGCGATCTGTGCAGATATTCTATCCTATGCGAAGAAGGGTTTTGGAGGCTTTGTGCTTGTAACAAATTGAAGACAATAATAAAGAAGAAGATCTTGTGAACGTAGCCCCATGGTGGGGGTGAACCATGTAAATCTGTGTGTTATGCTCTGTGCTTTGATTAAATGTGTTTATCTTTGTTTATGTTATGTTCTTTGATATATCTACTTATGCTCTGTGCTTCTTAGATATATATGATTGTTAGATCTGATGTGTATGAGGATGCTTAGTGAGGATATTCTAGATTTGATCTGGGTTACTATGGTTAAGTGTTGAAATATTGTAGATCTGAGTATAAACCATGAAGCTCTTTGTTATCTATGAAGCATTATAAGGGTTTAATATTGATGAATGATCGATGCTAAGTGCTCTGTAAATTATATATTCACAGATCTGTGTCCCAGCTAAGGTTGCAGACACCTGAGTCTTGCAACCACCCCTGCTTCTACCTCGGGTGAGACTTCATCTGCTTCGCAGGTGTTTCTGAAAGGGTCGATAGTTAGGGATATGTTGGTGCACTCTTGAGCGTTGAACCCTGGGTCTGCCCCTTTTCCAACAAATGGTTTCGTTGGCGGGACCTGAAACTGTGATTGTTGGGAACTGAGGAAGAAGAAACTTTTTGCAAAAGAAATCTCTATGCGTAGATATATTTCCCTAGTGTGCAGCTTTTTACTCAACCTGTGAAGCTTTGTGCCAAGAATAAGGTCAGATCTGAAGAAAGGAAGATCATATCTGAAGAAATGAAGCGATATATGAACGCTCTATTCTCTAAGAAAAGTAAAAGTGGAAATTTCTGAAAGAAAGAGGTAAGATCTGCAAAAAAGAGGTAAGATCTGTAAGATTTGTGCTCTAATAAAAGTAAGAATAGTTAAAAGTTCTTAGATATGGAAGCTTTGTGCTCTGTAGAAGTAATATAAGTGAAATTTTTTGTTTCTAAAGCATGGATCTAGGTATGTTTGATAGATTATGTCCTAGCTTAAAACCTAGAGCATTAATAGTTGAAAGAAAGTTTGATATGAATAGATATGATAAGTATAATGATAGATATGTTATACCTATGCATAGAAAGAATGTCT